>JAQFZC010000435.1:0-51333 GCA_034695205.1 Dicyrtoma fusca
GGTTTGTTTGCTTCCATCGTATCCGCGTCGCGTCATTCGAATCGAAGCCAAAGAGTTTCCTATGGGCTTGCTGTATATACCTACATGTACCTATGCATTTTATTGATATAGCGTCGCTGAAGAAGCATTGTGGGGTTAGTGTTCAGTCCCCGCTTGAGAGATATCTTTAAGCCATTATTTTAACGTAAGTCCCAAGTCCCAAGAGTCCATTTTTTGCCTTTTGTACATTACAATTTTTTGTCCTTTGTTTTAGAGTGCAAATACCACCATTAGACTTTTTAAAAACAGTAAAATTGATGTTTTAACTTTTTCGGAAATGAAATATGAACATAATTAATTATAATATGAACAGTAGTTATTACACTTGCGAAAACGTGTAAAGTAAGATTTGCACTATTGAAAATGTGTAAAGTGGGATTTGCAATGTTGAAAATGTGTAAAGTAGGATTTACAGTTTCTCAAAGATGGTAAAAATGTTATTTACTGTTTTTGAAAAGCTGTAAAAAGGATATTTTACACTTGGAAAGTAGAAGAAATGATATTTTGTGCTTTTAAAAAGTTTCAAAAATAGTATTTTACACTTTTTGAAAGTAGGAAAAATGGTATTTAATTTGTGCTTTTTAAAAAGTTGCACAAATAGCATTTTACACTTTTTGAAAGTAGGAAAAATGGTATTTGTGCTTTTTAAAAAGCGTCAAAAGTGGTATTTACACCTTTAAAGAAGTTGCAACATTACAGTGGAAGTTACACTTTCTCTAAAACAGTAAAAATTGCGTGTAAACTTTCTCAAACTGCAATTTTTTCAATTTTATTCACACTTTTTTGCAAGCAAATTAATAGTAAATTGATAGTTATAACTTATGCAAAATGTGTGATTGTGCAAATTAAGTGAAAGTTGGACTGGAGTCACAATGCGTTTAAGCCGAGATTGCATTTATCCCACAGTGCTTCTTCACCAACGCAACGCAACGAAGTGGATATCTAGCCTGACTCTAGAGTGCACAAGAGTAGCGGAAATGTATAGCAGTTCCAGTCGTGTAGTGTCTGAATCGGTAAGGGTAGAGAAGTAAGTTGAGACCTGAATAGCAAACTAACTTTTGTCTTCCCCTATAATATTGACTAAATAAGTAGGAAGTTTATTTAGAAGAAATATGGTTTGGGAAAGTCTAAGACCAAGACGACGAGAATAATAAACCACACAAGAAACTTGAATAAAATAATAAAATAATATCCATCATGCCCTATAAAAATACTTAGGTATATGAATAGTTCATACCATCTAAATAGGTACCTACTATGCATTGAACTGCATTGCATTGTTAAGGAATAAAATACTGGATAGTGGATACACTAAACCAATCACAGCATGCATTAGCTAAGGTAAACAAAGTCGGGGCAATTTATTTTGTATCTCAGGATCTCAAGTTATATTGTTTTTGTTCTAGTCAAGTCTACACAATCTGTCCGTAAGTTCATACTCCACCTACGAAACATTTTAGTTGAACAACTAAAAATCTATCAAATTTATTTCCTTGTTCCTTGTTGTCCCTGCAATAGAGTATTTTATCTTTCCTGGTTGAATTCATAAAAAAATAATAATAATAAAATTTGGGTTTCTGGATAGAAACTCGGAGGATTTGAATTGGTTTTGGTTCGTGAGCTTTTCTAAAAAACGTGCAGGTCTGCCTTCATTTTTAATTTGGAAGAAATTCTCCCTTATTAAATAAATAAGAAAAAAATTGTAAAAATGGCACCTTTTCGGCTCAAGCTTCTAAGATACCTAGGTACTTTCTTGTTTATTCAAATCTGACTGATCGTGAGTAGATATTTAAAGATGATCTCATTCTGTTGGATTTGTGAAGCCTGAGAGGAAATGTATTGAGAGCGAAAATGCTAAATGTGCCGACTCGCAAACCGACCGGCTTAATAGCCCAAATCACATCAGTCGTCTTGGGAGGATACAGGAGGATGTCATTTTGACATGCTGTCATTGCAAAATTGATGCTTTTCACTGTCTCTTCAAATAAATTCCATTCCAAAAAAATCCCAGAGCTTCATACATGTACCTACATATTACATGCTCTGCTCCTTAGTCAAGGAAAAAAACCGAGAGTGATACAGCAAACATTTCTCTTGACATTGACGAAGGCACATATTTTGCAAGGGCAGGAAATTAAGCCAATTACTTAAGCGACTGTGAAAGTAAAAGCAAATGCAAAAGTATAAAAGTGTATTAGTAGTTCAGTAGTTGTTAATAGTTTAGCTCCTAATAGCTCTCCTATGTAATGTCCATATCACTCACCACATTAGCAAACTCACTATTCTAGAATTTATTCCGCAGAATTCTCTAAATTCCTTGTAACAATTCCCTTGCAAAACTTCCACCAACGGCAAAACTGCGAGCCAAAAGGATGGTAATGGGATGGAAATGGAAGTAGAAAGGGCCTTTGCTGGAAAGGAATTAAGATCAAACCTCGTGTTCACGTTTTACTGTATAAATTAATTTTAACCTAGTCTGCACAGCAATAGTATGCAATGTACAATGCTATACAAACTGCAATCAGAATTCCAAATTCAAATGCCTTGCAAATTGCTAATTTAAAACTGCACCGCCAAATCTTTGATCTGCACATGTTTTTAGATAGAAAAGCTTATTTTGCTTGTATGCTTGTTTTTATGCCCCAAACATTTTTGCTATCTTTGCAATTTTTTTTTGTTTTTGCAACTCTGTATGACATGCAAACTATGCACTTTTAGTTGATTGAGATTGAGCAGAATACTTTGAGACAAAATGTCACATTCATTCCCATTTAATTCTCGAATGAAGGATTTTCTGTTTGAGAAATTGCAAACGTTTCCCATTTTCCCCCACCTATGTACATACATCCCTAAAATGACAGACGTAATCAAAAATAAGGAAAAAGGACTGGGACAAACTCAGCCGCACAGGAGGCTCAATCTGAATTACTTACGTAAGGACTAGCAAATATTAGGATTCAGTCAGTATGCACCATCAAAATCAAGAAAGTTTTTGATTATTGAAATCCCAGTGAGAAAAAAATGGTCTAGTTTATATACTAATAGAAATTAGCATATCGTCAATGCAGTGCTTCTTCACGGACGGTACGTCCATAGTCCATACCTCAGCACCCACCCATCTCTCTTGTGCAGAAAATATTCTCGCTCTGAATAAAAACATTGGATTTAAATAAAATCAAGTGAAACAAATAGTTTTATGTCCCAAAATATGTATGCAGAGCCACACGTCATGTAGGCAAGTGTCAATTTTGTTTTCCTTTGAAGTTGCCTGAGCTCAGTCAGTATTTCAGTATGTATACCTTGTACGTGGCCAATCAGCAAGGATGCTAATCTAGGCAAGACAAATCCCCAGCGTAAGTAGCTGTGTCTATACCTATATATATATACTACCTACATCAGAGACGGACAAGCAAAGGGCTAAGATGTGTAATAATAAATATTCCTATCAGTATTACCTATGCCGACCGTGATTCCGACTCTAAATATATTATGCACAGAGCATAGTAGGGACGGATACAGGCTGCTTTTTGAGCCGAGCTGTGTGTGAGCCTACGTGATTATTAATATTACATGTGAAAAATTTGGAATTGAAATTTGGAATTCATTTCGTGCTTTTAGTCATAAAGATAATTTTCTGTCAAGTGGATCGTTTCTTTCGTTACAGTTAGTAGTTTGTTGGTGCGTATATTTTAGATGTGTGTCTCCTCTCCTTTCATTTCCTTCTCAATTGAATGATGGAGACGAGGAGGAGAGATAAAATAGAAACCAAGCACAAGTGACACACTCGATTTGATCAACTCGTAAAATATGGAAGTGCTCTCTCTCTCTCTCTCACTCTCCGTAAACATCTCTCCTACATACACACTTAAGTTTAAGTGAAACCAACTAATTGAATTTTTATGCAGCTTCACATGTCTGTCCTATATGACTTTATTCCAGTTCAGCCATCCAGCCATCTCCTCCCAACAACTATGTATTTATCTGTCCTAGTACCAGCACATATTTATGTCCTGTGTATGTGTGTGTGTGTGTAGCAACTTCGTAGGCACAGATAAAAGCTTGCAATAACTTCTCTCCTATCTACTACAGCCCCTTGTACAATGTTATTTAACTCTTTGACGCTACTTCGACTCAACAAAAATATTTTTGCAGTCGCTTAGAAAAATGTGAGCGAAAAAAAAAATCTAGCAACCAGTTCCTACTACGACGAGCGGCAATAGGCAGTATGCCATAGCAGAGAGCCGGCGACCGTGTAGTAAAAGAAGCTACAGTACTTTATGCTATGCTTTCCTTAAGCTGGAAGTCTGCTACTCAGTCCGAAGTCAGAACAGAAATCTTCACATTTGACACGCGGTCATAAATAAGTGTGAGGTAGGCGCACCAAAAGATATATTTCATAGCAACAACTTCTAAAAATTATCTTACAGGAACGTAGCGTAGGTACTTTTACATCCTTTTGCCTGTCCCTGTCCCCTCCCACCTCTGACGAATCCTGCGACGCTCTTGGAATCTCAATGCGAATGCAAAAGATGAAAAAAGGCTATCACACTCTAGAAATTACTAACGGCAATATAAAATGATTAAAGACTGTATTGTATTCGTTTATGATTATGACACTTTGTACGGATATCAGTAGTAGTGTGTGTGTGTGTGAGAGGGTTTCAGTAGTTTCAGTAGCAAACAAGTTTTGCACTCATTTTGACACATTTCAAGTTTTCAGTGGGAATTTTAACACATTTTTTTAGGTGGCAAGGGTGTCCAACTATTCGTCCCGAACCGCCCCTCTGTTACGCCTTCATGAATCAAAATTGAACAAATTATAATTTGGTGAAACGTACGTTTTTGTTATCCATATTGATTTCTACATGAACTACCCACACACACACCTTATCCTTATAATTATAACACAGGCATCACACACATCACACATCCACACGCCAGTCAATTATGGATGGAGGATGCCGAAGCACTTTACAATGGAATATCAGTAATCTATCGGCAGTTCGTAGTTCCTGCTTCGCTCAGTTTGTCAGGGTAGATTGCATGGCGAAGCATAATGTAAGAGGCTCTCCTTGTATTTTGTAATCTCCTTAGACATTTTTGACGGGGTTGGGCTTAAAATAAACGGAAGATATATAGGTATATGTATGTATTCCTAGTCCAAGTTCCTTTCCTACACAGGGATTCGTGACAAGAAGCTCTTTCCTCGATCCACAGTAACAGACCTTCCCATCCATCCTCCTGCATTAGGTCATGAAACTGATTTTCGGCAAACATGAAGACGTGAACAAGCGAAGGGAATTTGCAATGAGTTGTGTTCTTACGCTAATATAATATGCTGACGTGTGGCCTATTTAGTCAACTCTCATTTATTTCTTGTTGATTCATCATATTAGACGAGCGGAGGCCAGGAGAAGACGAAGACGGAGTACAAGAAGCAGCAAACTAATCGCTAGAGTGAAAAATGAAAACGGAGGTGGTGGTTGCAAAGTTGCAATTTCTAACTTTCAAAGGGTACATGTATATGTACGTACATATAAACAGAAACCACAAGAACCAGTACCAGAACCAAAGAGCCCATATCTATGTACCTAACCAAAAAAAACTAGGTGATACAGTAACAGTTTACCCCTGTGACCCGTGCCTAGGTTGATGTGGGGATTATATTAGTGTGTCCCAAAGCACAAGCCGAAAATCATCGTATCGTCGTGATGTTCTATATAGTTAATTTAATACTGCCAGGGCAGTATACCTGTTTCGTATAAGTAGGTAGTGAAGTTATTCACTGTACAACGTACGGGCTAATAATACTTAATATTTAGTTGAATTCCACAAATTTAAGATGCTATTACAGATAGATACGCCGATCAGTTACACCCATAATTATATTCGGATTTGGTCGGTGCACATAATTCTCGGGAGTTTCAGTGGTTGTTTACGTGTGTGGGGACACTTTCTGGAGCATTATGCCATAGCCATTTCCCATTACGATGATGGCCAAATACATACATAGTCATAGCATTGCCACCGAGCAATGTTTTCTTGGTAAATTGTGCCAAAACATTCCTGCTTATCATCATTTTCATTTGTGTATACCTCTTGCGTGACACTTTCTTCTGACACTAACATATGACCCAAAAGTTCTTCCTCCGTTAGGCAGTCAGTCTGCAGTCTGCAGAAGCAAGTACCTATGTACATATATCCATGCGCACTGGAATCTGGAATGGGAAAAATGTCTCTAATAACATTTCGAATGAAAGAGAAACCCAAACCTTTTCGCCACAGTTAAATACTTCCAAGTCCAATAGGAATTTTCTCGTAAATATGGAGCACACAGTAGTATAGCTATATGTAGCTACTACTAATACACAAGTGTTTCTCCCAAAAAATCAAATCGTTACCACTTTGTTCTATTCTGTGAAATTACTTTTTTCTTCCCTCGTGACCCCATCATGGAGGTGTAGGTAAATACATACATAGGGACGTAAATGCAGAGGACAAATTGTATAACGACAGATTTGATCACTTGGTAGTATAATATAATTAGTGGGTGGTTGCTACTACCTACTCTTGTAACCTACCTACCTAGCACTCGGTACTCGGTTGTGTACTATAATCGGTATAAGAACAAGATTTGTGTATTCATGGACACAAAAAAACCGCCGCCACTCTTTTCTTGCAGGTATTTCCCATAGTCTATGACTATAGGTACAATCAAAATAAAGGTACCTATATGCACAGGTCATAACTTCATGTACAGAAAAATTGAAAGTTTCCAACTTACGAGACGCCCACCCAAACTTCCAGGGTCGACTAGGCACTATATAATATTGAGAAATTAGAGGCATTCGTCATTTCCATTTCCTGAAACTGCTGGAAGCTACAAATATCCACTCACTCGCACGCTTATTCCACTCGGCACTATTCACGTATGTATGTACTTACTATTGATTGCTTTTTGGATTTTTTGGATCGACATGTGGACAGAGGAGCTACCGTTTTATTACACAAACATAATAACACATGTTCCAAGCCAATACCTGACAGATTTATTAGCTTCACAAGTCTATTCAATTTCCCCCTTGCTCCTTTCTTTCCCAGGGAAATTAGAAGCCCTTTGTTTACACCTACTTACACGCAGTAAATTTAATATCAATCACATATTGCACAGCACAGTGAAACTGTCAAATAGAGCTGTCGAAAGCTAGTCTTTTTTAATTTTGTATTTGAGCTTGAAAACTGGAAACTGAAAAAGGATTCTGTAATTCGTAGTTATATTAATTTTGTCTCTCGAAGCAAATAATTTTTTATTAATTTCAGGATTCCTGTCTCTGACCCATGACTGTCAATTATTGATTATCTCAACGTCAAAATTCGACTGAGGAGTTTATCAGAGATTTAATGTTATCAATCCAGTGACTGCCAATAGCTTTTGACACGTCGTTTGCAGTCGCATTATACAGTCAACAGCTAACAAGGAAGGGTTATCAGTGATGCTGTCACATTTTCATGTGTGTCTGTCATCTCTCGTCCTCAAGGAATTTTCTCATGGAAGAGATTAAAACGAAAATTTTATTTTATCTTTCTGGCTGTCACAGAGTCAACATCGCGCATCGCTCATAGACAATACATTCCTGTCTTCCCTCTTAAAAAAAATTGTAACTTACATATAATTATGATGAGCTTCCATTCCATTCCATGCATACAATATTTGTATTCATGTATGATGCTAATGCACGTTATTTTTATTTATAAATTTTCTGCAATATTCTCCAACAACCTAACTGGAAAGTCAATGTTTTTTTCTACAGTCGGGATTTACAGACTAATGCATTAATGTACTTTGGTACGTAAGTCTGAATCAATTTTGCAAAGTTGGATCATCATCCGTCTTTACTTGGCGCCATGGATTTAAATTGTAAACTAATGTTGGGCAAAAATGCATTAAATTTGTATATAAAAGCAAAATCAGTGAAGTGCATATGTACATATGCAAATAGGTTTGTCCTATATGTAGAATTTGCACTCAATTTCCATTTAGCTTTGCTGCGGCTGAACTGGTTTAGATTTAGATTCCATTCCCTTCCATGTGTTCCATCTTTCGCTAGCTGCTTAATTTATACCCGACAGGAAATAAATCACTCCGGAGATATATTATGTAGAGCTACTATATATACCTATATGCTTAAACCGACTATCAAAATCAAATTCAAGTCAAGAATGTTTACGTAAAATACATATAATAATATAATAAATTATACATAAGCGGATCAAGGTTTAATTGAACGGGCTCATCCCTATAAATATTTACATTTTGTACAAAAACAATTGGAAATTCGAGCAAGGCCAGGCCAAACACGATGCTCTGTTTTTATCATAAAATATACAGATACAAATTACAAATGATATTGATTTTCATCTTTCTCTTTTTCCTGCTCCAAGTTTATACTATTCATTTTATTTTTGTATCAAATGCTATCACTTTTTCCTCTTTCTTCCTTCTTTCTGTTGCCGCCGTACAGACGTTACCTACACTGAACTTTTAAATAAAAACAAATGACTCAAGGGGAAAAGACAAAGTCAAAGTCAAAATAAAGGCAGATGCATGTATTTAAATACTGGGAGAGTGTAATACGTCAAACACAAAATAATATTGCAAATTAACTTTTCAAAAAAGTCAAAACTAGAAACCTTTGCAAAAGGTTTCAAACTAGAGATTAAACTATGAACCCTTTTGAAAATGTTAATAATAATTACGATTTGAAATAAAAATGAAACTTAATTATAATATTTTTCAAACCAAATTCATTTTCTTTCCTTGAGTTTCCCAGTTTTATAAAATCGGGTTGTGACTGTGATTGCAATGATGATATTGCGTGTCCTGCCGGATCTTGAAGTGGAAGTTGGAAGTGCTGGGCTCAAGTAGTTATTTAAGGTTTCATAAATTTTCTTGGGGGAAGTTAGTAGAGAAGAAAGGGGCAGTTATGAGAGCGGAAGATACGAATGTAATTTCAGTTTCAATTCCAACTCACTTTACTGCTTCTCCTCCGCGTTATGCATATTAAAATAGGACACCAGATTTCATTCCCTTGTCCGGTGGTGTGTCTTGGGCTTTTTCCTGGCATATCTGCATACTAACTACGCATTTTTAGAATATTGAATGACCACATAACTTTTTCCCATTATGTAGTTGGCTCCTTCCACTCGGAGGGAAGCCATTCATGTATGGAAAAGACGAAAAGACGGCCTATTCTGTATACTATTCCATGCTATCTCTCTACTACATCTCCACAGCACCATGCTTCATTGTCATAACATATAAAATCAAGATATATTCATCTCATAATCATAAAGTGAGAAAACTTTTCCTGTAATTGTCAAGTCAAGGATCCTACGACTAACACTTTATTTTTACTTTCGATATAATTTACTGATAATACTATATAACTTTCAGCACGAATTCGGACGCAGTAGGTATGTAGGTACATACTGAAAAATATATACCTGTTACTTGTAGTTTGTATACAGTAGAAGAATAATACGAAGGGAAAGGCTTTAAGAAAAAGCGCGACAATTCTTATTCTTACAATACTTTTGCTACACGAGATAAGGGGGTAAATGAAAGTACGGCGTAGCTGTAGTAATGTGCGTAGCACAACTATATACATACATAAATATATGTATGAAGGAGACGCACAGTAAAATAAAAACAATGTCAGATTTCCACTTTGCTTCTAGAGCTCTCAAGCCCTCCCATGGCCCTTAAAACAAGGGCTCTTTCAGCAAGAAATGAGATCATAAAAAAAAGGGAAAGACGAAGAAATGCGAGCAACAATATTTTTACATTTATTTCATAAAATTAAAATTCTCAATTCACGATCTCACATCACAATCTTTCGGTTTGTTTCTTTTGCTACATAGGTACATGCACTTGCTAGTTAATGCAATAATGGACTCATCTGTACTTGTACAAATACAGATACCCAGGCCCAGACCCAAAGTAGCAGAAACAGAAGCCTGGAAGTGTAATGTGAGTCATTATGTGCAAAATATTGCCATTACTCTGAATATTGTATGATTACAGAAGTGCTGCTGGTGTGCAGAATAGCTTCCGTAATGATGTTAAAGTGTACATATACCTATCATATTATGTAGGCATATGGTCAAAGGAAATAATAACAAGAAGAAAGAGTGCCTGCCTGTGATAAAGTCATTCTACTTATTCTGTCCTTCATCAAATTATACTTGGTAAACACAGCACAGTATAGTTTGATAATGGTAGTTGTAACGATAGAGTTAAAATGATTGAAAATGGTGCAGCAATTGCAGAAAGCAGCTACGGGAAACGTCAGAAAAGAATTAATTTGTTTCTTCTCCCAATTTTAGACGATATCACTTTGTGGCCGATTTCCTGATAGAAAACCACAGGAAAAAGTTCAATCAAACCGACATGACACAATATAATCTATATATTATAGAAAAAACCTAGGTACCTATCTGTACGCGTGTACTTATCTACCGATGCACTTGGCATAGTAACCCCTGAATTTGCAAAGGTTTGCTCACTGACCAAACAAAGTCACCAATGTCACTATGTATAGATTACGATGTTGCTTCCTCCCACCCAACATTATATTTTTGATTAACTCTCCCCTGATAATTGATTTCCTAATTGTGACTTCCCTAATTCACTATTCGATCTCAAAATAAATATGACGAGATGGTGGTAATGGCGATACGATACGATGGCAAGGGCAAGGGCAAGGTAAAAGCTATTCAATTACATAATAGTTATCCATTAAAAGTGTCACAAAGTTGAGGTATGAGTAATCGTGACTTTTTATGGAAGGATAGAGGTGCAAGGATGGGAGCTCTATAAATATATAATCCATCTACAGGTAATTATTGGACAACCTGCTATAGTTGACTACCTAATCGCTAGCTGTACTTGTACATAATGGTTGAAGTGGATATTGTTTAAACATAGGGATACTTTATCAACGGAGCTTAAGCTCTGTTCAAATACACTTTCACCCGCAGTTGAGTTGACATTGACATTTATTCCTGCGATGTAAATAGTGTTTGTGTGTAGTAAGGCAGAAGCCGAAGGTTGGTTGACTCACTACCATGCCCATTAGAATGATCATTAGATTTTACTTTGCACAATTAAGTGGTAAGTCTACACACTTTACAACTTTACACTCTTCCCCAACCTTAAATTACCAAATTACCTATAGAATTTATAGAAAGAAGCAGGGCTTGACGTCGTATCGGTATCGGTATCGGTACCGGTATCGTGGATAGGTACGTCTGGAACGAAAACGACTTTTAAGTATTTGTTTTATAAAACTAACGATAAGCACGTAACAACTGAAGGGCCTATAGTCTATAGTTGTATAAGTAATCCCCCATAAAAATTGAGGAAATAGTACTAATAATGTCCTCAAGTTAATAAAATCTTCCCACTAAATTTTCTTTTATCTTTTCGCCTATCTCTCCGAGCATAAACCTAGTTCCTTACAGTTGACAGCATAGCCGAGATAGTCCTTTTACTACAGGGCCATAGGCACTCAGTTACTACTAACTTCCGTGGATAAGGCCCAGGAATTAATTTAAGAATCCTTAATGAACTTAGGTATGTATACCTGCGCTTCATCCATCTTTTATCTGTGGCTTCAGTCAACAAGCTATACAGTCTACATACAGTTTGCAGTTTGTCTGTGGAACTTGGATAGGAGCTACACTACACACCTACATTAAAAACCTATGGAGGCTTACCTTAAGTAGTAATAAAACTAATGTGCTCAGGCTAATTAAGGGTATTTCAACGACACAACGTCATTCACTCTATCTGAGAATAGTTAATGGGCTCATCTGCTTTTACGACAGGAGGCATTTATCTCCATTCTAATACCTACAACCGAACCTAACAAAAAACCATTTCTCCAGAATACAAACTCTCCGGCTCACAATCACAATCACAATGCCATACAAATACAAAACTGTACTACATACTATACTATTAGTACTTGCCCCAGCTATTCCACCAACAACTTTTCATTCAAGTGATGCACTAAAATCTTCTTGAGCAGAGACACCAGATGCAGATGCTAGAAGCTGTAAATCCGCATCCCCGTCGAATACGTTCGGAAACATTAAAAGTGTTGACAATTTGTTCCGATTATGCAAGTACACGCTCTTCACATCAAAGCTGATTTATTTAAAATAGGAACGAACAGCCAGCCCATTTTAAAAAATCCAAACTTTTCAACTACCAATAGATAACAAAGCACTTGATCTTACAGAAAGCTGTACTCTAAATTAAACATAGTACCGACAGAATTATTGAATTATTACAATTACCTACTCAGTTAGTCACTTCAGAATTTAGATTGGACTGACAAACTGCAAACTGCCAACTGCCAACTGCAAGCCCCAACTTACTGCTAAGTGAGTGACGACTGACGAACTGACGATTGCTGACCTTCTTAAAAAATCAAAGTAAACCGCGTAAATGCGAATGGAATGGTAGTTCTGAAGCATAAAGAACGCACACTGACTGACTAGTGACTAGTCACTACGTAATTATTTCTTAATTGTTTCCACTTAATTGTGATTGTCGGTCATGTCATACAAACACAGAGAGAGATGATTGAAAAATTAATCAGTGGTCATTAATATCTCTTATTAATCCTACTAATCGGAGACGAGAGTAGTAGACCACCTCTCTGCTCTGATCTCTGAGGCTGTCATTTAGAAAATAAAAGAGTTGGTCATTATCATTACAAAGTCCATCCAGTCAGCTCGTTACTAGTTAACTAGAAGATTTAATTACAGACATTATGATTGCATTGAAACAAACGACAGAGAGACAGAGTCACTCTCCCACGAGCAATAATTACTACCCTCACAGTCAAAGCCAATGCCAATTAAATATGAACTTACAATCTTACTGTTAATTTTTTTTAAATTTATTAATGGCTTTTCCATTTCGTAATTTGCAATTATAATTTGTAAGAAGGTAATAAATCAATTTCAATTATTGTAATTTAAAGGAATTAATTTACATGGCGATTGGCGAGTCAGACTTGAGTTGTTCAGAGTCACACAGTCGAGAGTACCTACTTAACTAGCATAATATCAGTCCAGTGGACCGTAGAGACGTCAAGTCAAAAAATGAGTTTTGTAAGTTTTGAGAAGGGAAGAAGAAAAAAAAGTCGAAATTCTTTTTGCTTCATTATCAATCTCGTGTTGTTGGGTTACAATTTACAATCGACGATACAACGATACAACCATACAACAGCTAACAGGAAAGAAGGAGAACACTAGTCAACGGTTTTATTTTTTTTTCTTCTTTTGATCCCAAATCCAAAAATCCAAAAGAGATGAATAATGCGGTAAAATGCGGACAAAGTCTACACGATATTGTGAAGACACACACACGAGAGAGCCGTTCACCTAATTTACATCCTGATTTATCGCCCTCACCCTATCCTGAGTGTGAGTCGTAACTCGCCGTAAAGTCGTAAGTTTTCAAAGTGTAAAGGTTAAGGTCTCAAAGGATAAATTATAAATCGTGAAATTTCTTTCAAAATTCCACGAAAAAAAAGCATGGAAATTCACCTCACCACCGTTGCAAGTTGCAATAACATCGAGAAAAAATCAAATCCTAATACCGATACATACCGATACGTAGCCATAGAATGGTTACCTAAGTACGCGAAACTGATTCGTATTATTATTATTATTATCATTAGGTCTGATTCAAAATCTTGGAAATCACGTAATGAGTACCTGTGCAGTTTGGAAACAGATAAATACGTCGGTAATGTCTGTAATGTTTGTAATATTTTCAAAGTAGAATTATTGTTGTTTTTTTTTCCCTCGTGAGTTGATGCCGCCTGACCGTCCATTACATTACACCATTATACATATGATTAGGCTGATGATTGTTAAGTAAGTAAAACTCTATTGGGTCCCCAGGTCCCGTTTCGATGACGAAGCGAAGATGCGCAACCCCTCCGCTCAATAATTTTGCTCTATTTACTACTCTCAAATTTGTTAAAGTACATTATCATTTGGGGAGAAGGGAGAACTGACGTAGGTAGAGATCACTTACCTAGTATAAATACAGACATAAAGAAGAGACGGCTCTCAACCTCAAGCCGGTTACATTCCTCGTTGAAGGGAACTCCAAGACATGCTCCTCCAATAAATAATCAAATCCTGTCAAGACCAAACGTGATTATTATTATTACATTACACATTTTTTTTTTCATGGGGGAAAGGAGAGTAGATGTTGGAGTTGGATTTAAAGTTTGAGGATTTTTACACACACACATTCAGTTCCACTGAATAATATGATCATGAAATGATATGGAGGAGATGGTTACACAAAAAAAAATCAAATTCAATCTTTCCTACGAGTCCCTTAGTACATACGAGTGCATGCCCAAGAACTACTACTACTGGGTAAGAAAGGTTCGTTTTCCTTTTGGTTTTAATATATTTATTTTTTGAATATGAAATTAGAGGAAAAAAGAGGTTCGGGTACATTTCACAGAAGAACACATTGCACTATGCACACAAACGAAGAACTAGCTGCCACAGACTGTAGGGAACTACCAAATCACAGAGAGGTACGGCTGAAGGACGGTAACAGAAAAGAGAAGAGTGCCCATGCTTGTATATAGAAGAGATAACGATGAGATAAGTGCAATTTAACTCTGCTCAACTCAGCTTGCAACAATTTCATGCATTTTAAATGGACTTAAATCATATGCAAATTGGAATCGGAGATTTTCATAACAAGTAAATATAAATGTACATAGGTAAGGCAGTGCCAGTACCAGAACCTCTGTCACTACCGCTACCATACAATACCAGTACCAGTACCAGTACCAGTAAGTCGTGCCGTATCTTAATTCTTACATAATAATAATAATTCGTATATATTTATATAACCTGGCTACGCCAGAGCTCATAAGAATTCCTGCAACCTCCTATTTCCATAATGTCATAAGTGAATAGATTTCAGCGTCATTTTCAGCACGGCGCCTTCCTCGATGCTAAAATGGATGTCAGTTCATATTATCAGACAAACGTGTAATGAGAATTCGAGGGGAATTCTTTCTGTGTGCAAAATTTACACACAATCAATTTTTATTGGTCGATCGATGGGATGGCATTGCATAAGACAGAATTTTTACAAGCCACTATGCAATATGTACATGCTACATATATACAACTGACGCTGACTTTGACATTGACTTTTTTTCCACTTTGATTCCATACAAATTGTATGGACGCATGTACATATGTAAATACAAACGGCAGTTTTAATACAAACTTGCCCCTATCCTAGGTCAAACAATTTGGCAGAGAGCAAGGAAGTACTTAAGTAGGTGCACTTAATTAAGAATATCTACAAGTAAAATGTATTTGCCCATATGGAACGACAAAAGTAGGTAGGTACATTACATTATTTTTGTATGTAATAGTACTGAGGGAGGGTATTAAACTTAAAAATTGTGCAGATTTTTCCGTCTTGGTTTTGAAGGAATGCATGTAAGAAGTTGAGAGGGGGAAGAGCCATGTAATAATAATTGAAAAGCAACTCTTAAAAGATTTTCTGCTGATAAAGTTTTGAAATGGATGAGAGGGTCAATCATCCATGATGGACGTGGACGTGGTCGTGGCTTGAGCCTGACCGCCTATACCAAATTACATTGAGTAGTTTTAAAAGTCTTGAATTGAATTGACTTGGCTCCCCATAAGAAATGCAATAGGATTAAAATTCCGAGTCTCTCTCTCTCACACAATCCACAATGAGCACATAGACACACACATAAGTACATACATACACAAATCTAACAGCTAATGCTCACCAGAAAATTATCTCTTGAGAACTGACTGAGTAAGGGCAGAAAGTTCCGTGGTTCTTTTTCCAATTCTAATTTACTCAAATCGGAACACGTTCTCCTTACGACTGTTACACACAGGATTACAATAATATGGTCGGCAAAAGAAGAAGACACGAAGAAAAAAACAAAACATCTTTAAAGATTCTCACTCAAGACTCAAAACAACTATGTACTTATGTACATAGAGAGAGAGCACTGACAGATACACGAGTAAACAAATATGTCAAGATTTACAGTACGTGCTTCCTATATAGATATATATATATTATTATATTATACTCACTGCAGATTTTAATTTATGAAGTCTCTCTGCACCTAATTTAACTGGAGACGTGGAACCACAAAAATGGCACTACTCATTACACCAATAGCTTCAGCAATGGCAACTTTTATCCCCTTAGAACTTCATTACCTGTTTCATTTGGTGTGTCTCGATTTCGATGCACAAGTTAAGTTGTGACTTGAACGATTATGGAATTAGTTGCAGAGCAAGTTTTACATACTTTGACTTGACTCCAAACTACTGCTGCTACTTACTAGTTAGATTCTATGCTCTCTTGCTATGCTCTCTTGCTATGCTCTCTCGAAAATACTTTGAGCAGTCAGATGTGGTCTCTCAGTCATTTCAGTTCTAATCCTAAACAACAACAGTTAAAAGTAAGCTACGAGCAGCAACCGCAGCTCACATAACATACATACATAGTTAATCGTAAGTAGGTAGGTATGCTTCTTACGAGTGGCTTTTGGACTCTGTACCTCTTTGTCTTTGTAATTATTATGGACTTCCTTGAATATTTATTAAGAAACATAAAAATGTAATTATTTTAATTTTAAATCTTTGATCCTTTAGTCGTAGGCATTCTACTAGGTATATTACTACATGGCTAGGACGTCAGAGTCTGAGCTCATTTATTCTTTACCTAAACTTTGCCTTTGTTTTACAGTTCAAGTATTTCCAGAATGTATAATTATTACGTACATACGTCCATGCATACCTAAGTACAGCAGCCTGGGTTGTTGAGTAGGTAGGGATGGGAGCATCAAGGAACCCGCAGCCCCGTCAGTAAATACATATATACATACTAATCACAACACTAGAACTAACATGCAGGGCTACCATACAATTAGCAGGCAGCTGTCATACATATTTATGCACGTCATTAAATGGTTACAAGTTTTACAATACACTCACTACTCACTTGAGTAACCTCACGATAAACTTGATACTATAATTTATGACAAAAGCAAGAGAGAGAGAGAGAGAAGATGCAAAATCTTGAATCTGCAAGATTAACTGTACAGAAGTAGAGCATATGTGTGAAACCTCATAATATATTGTTACATCACTACAATGATGCATCAACAACAACGCACCGTTCAGCCCGTCCAAAGGGGCATTCTGTCTGAAGGAGCAAAAGAATCTGCTGCAGAAGCAAAGCCAGACAAAATGAGGTTAAAAAAAATTACAAATTGCCAAAATGACTTGCTTCAAAAGATTTTTAAATATGCGCAAGAAAATTAAATTTTTCAAATTTCCATAGAATTTTGATAGAGTGTACCTACTTGGGTGATGTATAGTACATATTTCCTCCTGAGGGGGGATTCATTTATGATAAGAAAGAGTATGCTAATAATAGAGGGATTCTTCTCTCTGACTTCCCTGGAAGGCTATACACACACTATACATATGAGCATGGAAGCCATGGAAGTCTTCCGTCGTATGAGAGACCCAACACCCGCTTCAACTCATCCAACTAGAACTAGAACCCTAGTTTTTCTTTTGTTTACCGAACATTAAACATGGCTCCTTATGAATATAAATCCTTTATCCCGTCTATAAAATTTTACATTTTACATTTTCCATACTAAGGAAGCCCTCACCATCACCATGATATCAGAGAGAGAGCTTCAACATCTATGAAGCAGAACCCAATCCCATACTGAAGGAAGCTATACCATCCCGCTCCGCACCACCCGACCCGACCCTCAAGAAAGTCTCATAAAATACGGGATTTTCAACTCCACCAAACCAACATACGTTTCAGTTCACACAGGCAAATTCAAAGGAATGAATCCAATGCAATGGAGCGACTAAAAAGCTCCAACTTGAAGCTTTGGTGGAGTGGAGAGGAGAGGAGAGGAGACGCTGGAAATTACATTGGTACTGGTACATATACATATAATAAAACTCCAAGTTGGAACACAAGAATCAAGAATGTTTTCAAAGACCTGCCTCCCTGCCTACCCGCTTTTCCTTTTTTTTTTACTCGATCCTTTCCTACCCGCCTACTGACTCTCACTACGTGCTCTTGTTTTCATCCTCCAACTCCGGTACTGACGACGTCCATGACTTGGAGGTCTCAAGCCCCACTCTCTAGGCTTCATAATAATAACGCCTATGTACGTAGACACAAGCTATAGCTATAGTTTGACGTATATATGTATATAGCGGAGGTGCACTAATACTAATCGTTCGATCGCTCCGTACAAATAGGTAGAAAGTTGTACATACATATATTCGTCCTATGTAGTGCACCGGCACTGGTACACTTGCACCGTGAAAGAAAATCCAGCCCTGGAACTCAGTTCGGTTCGGAGTGAGGGCCATAGCTTGCTTGGAAATGAACGGTGGGGCAACTATCTGTATTAGTATAGCGGGTGTCGACTGGAGATGTGGCGAGGCTATGTATATACATATACATAGGAGTTTGGATGAACATATATATCGATCTATCCCCAATGTATCTTTCATCATTGGATGGAATTTTTCACACACTCTCAATTCTTTCTCCCCAAGGAAATTTTATCCATGAAAAAACTTCACAGCCTCATACCTACCACTTAAAAAAAGTGCATTTCTATTCCATTATTTCTTGAACGAAAAATTCATGATAATGACAAGGAACGGGATTTAAGTGAAAAAAAAGGACTTTTTTTTTCTCCTTAGACTTGCACATATATTTCCTGGGTGTTTCCTCTGCTGTGTTCTTAAAGGCAGTGTCAGCTGGCAAATTCATTGGATAATATGCACAAAATATGCATCCATCTGACTAATCGTATGTAGGTACCTACATATTAGAAGCTGTAGCAGTTACAGCCTCACAAGTAGGTACAAACTGGTTCTATGTAGCTGTGTGTAAGTAGAACTGCTTGCCAATGGGACTGGGACTGGTAATGGGACTGGTGCTGGTACTGGTATTGGGACATTTAAAAGTTTGAAGATTTCTGGGTTAGCATTCCTTAAATATTCACTGTAATATCCTCCGAGGCTGTAAATGACGTGAACGACGACTTTTCTCTACATTATTAACCTCATCGTCAGCTTAATGTCATACAATAACTTGAAATGAGGAGAGAAATCGACCAGCAGGAAATAAATTCTGTCACTGACACCCTCCTGACAGTCTTGCAAATATAATGCCGGCTCTTAATGGTTCTCACACTTTTACCCCCAAAAAAAATTATTGTCTCATGAATATCTTGCGGTCTTTAGATTATAAGGTATGTACTGACGGTAGGTACTATGTACATGGCCTCGTGGTAGGTTTTTGTAGGTTTTCGAGCGAGAGGGAAGGATGACGTGAGATACTGTAAAGTTTTACAACTAATATTTTCCTAGACGTAGACACCATATTTTATTCAGAGAGCTAAAGGATGAAGACATCCTACCAACGCTCCGTGTACACACACAATAGTTAGGAAATAATAGTAAAGAAGCCCTTTGCCTTCACATTACCTTAACCTTCCCTTTCAAGTTTAACTTTTTTTTTCTTCTTTAAACGAGCCAGACGGTGTTTAAAGACAAGAAGCTCGTAAAGTACATAAATGGTACAGTAAAAGTGTGAGTTTTCTCCGCATGATTCTATTTTTTGAGGGCGCGATAGAAAAAATGTTATTAAATACTTTGGCAAAAGACGACATTTCTATTGCCTTCCCTCCTTCTAACCAGAAACCAGAAGCAGACCAATTCCTTTCGTTTCATTTCATTTCATTGGTTTTCATTCCATTGCAAAGTAAGTTTTGAGGCTGTTAGATTGTGTGTGTATAAAGAATTCTTAGGTTTGCTCCGTTTTTTTTTCTTCTTTCTTTTTTATTCCCTTTGTGTTGACTTTTGCAATAGAGATTTGCTCAGAATTTCAATTTTTTTATAGCTTTCCTTTCAACCATAAGTATTGCATAGAGAATCAAATCACGGAGCTGAGGCATACCATACAAAACGAGACCAAACCAAACCGAGACCATATACTAACGCATAATCAGAACGAACGCAGAACGCATAGCAAAGCTAGCTACTCTACTAGCTGTCCTACCTACACATGATAAAATATCTGTCTGAGCAAAAAGAAAGAGGAAAGGATCTAAAATATCCTTTTGGTATTTGGTTTCAATTACAACAAAGTAATATAATATGAGTCATGGGGGGGAGGGGAAATTTTGGTGGAAGACTTTGGATGGAAGCCTTTAGCTCGTTTAAAAAAAAATTCATTTCAATTGTCGGCAAGAGATTTTCCCTTTGCATTGAGGAGTGAGTTTACTTGGCGTTTTACAAGACCGGAGAAAATTGGAAGTAAAAGCGGCACACGCACTACAGTTAAAGGATCGGACGCAGACGCAGGCTGCATCACAATTCCAAATCAACGCACACACAATTTCACAAGGCATGGAGCTCATCATAAAAGCAGGGAAGAGAAGAGTGACTGAGTCAAGAATATGACACGGCCATGCACACAGAGAGACGCAAAAAGATTCCTTCATAATCATACTACAATACCTATACCCATCTACCTAGGCAGTAGTTATACATATAAGGTACTGTGAGACCAATGGAATCTTTTCGGATCTTCTTGATGGACCACATGCCACGCAGAAAATCAAATCAGACTATTTCACACGACAGAGCCGTCCATTTACTACAACTACAGTCGAATCTCCCTATAGCGTCTTAAAGCACACTTTCCCTATAGGGATCCAAACAGCTAATGCTGCCTACTATAGTAGTAACTATAGTAGTACAGCAGATATAGAGCCTAGCTACGGTAATCTCTAATCTATCATTAAAAACTCAGTTCTAATACATAAATGATAATAAAAATAATAAATAATAAGGATTTTATTTTGAACTCTGATGCGAATCAAAAAGGTAACTTAATCCGGTAAACTCGTAAAAAGTTCTTGAGTTTTAGTTTTTTAGTAAAACTAAACTCGCTTTTGCAAAAAGCTCTTTCATGTATTTATCGATTATTTATTTGCATTGCACGAACTTAATCTGTCCCTTTGCAAGCAGTGACTCTTCCTTAATCGTTTCTTCGTTTTTAAAGACGTCTCATAGACATGTATGTACAAACGCCGTCCTAGCTGTCACCAACCTTTTAGCAGACTGCTCTAGGTTTGGTAACCATTTTCAATGCAAATAATCCCTCACTCTATTTTTTGTACGCAGCGCCCCACAAAACTCACTGTCAAAAGGAAGGAAATAGTGTAATTGCCAGTCTCGTGAAATATTTAGATACAACTTTTTTTATTTACTACATATATTTATGAAGCCCAGTTACCTAATAGAACATCTCAAATTTCTTTCGACAGACGGATGTACTTAAATCCATGGAAGTTTTGAAAAATTTAAACATGTCTGTATCAGTAATTTCTGCTTTCCCTCTTTGCCTTTGCCGTGATAGTGCCTCTTTGACAGGGATAGTACATAATGTTAGTAATACATATAGTATGAACACACATTAAGATTAAGAAGCACCATTTGTACATATACTAGCTCCTCACGTTAAAATATGTGCATACCTTACACTACACACTTCCTAACGCCAAAAGTAAGTCAAAATATTTTTGTCTTTTTGGCAGATGTCACATGTCTTAAGAGTTGTATCCGTAGCCGCCTTTATGTACCTTAGAGGAACCTCCTGCATCCGACCGACAACTCAAAGCTCTCATTCATAACTGTCAGGGCTATTTCACCGCTATTTATACAGATAGACTAAGTAGCTCTCTGTATTATGTCTTCAAAAAAATATATATTATTTCTATTATTACGGAGAGACGCTCCCGAGAGGACTGCGGAGCTGAACTGTGCTCTGTAGTGAGTTCCCTCCGTGAAACTTTGGACGCTGTCAACATCTCGGTAACTTCGGGAAAAAAAAAAGAGAAAGAAAGATACCTATGCAAATGTATATCTACAGATCTTCAGGTTTGGATTTTAACTCAAAAGACATAAGCTCGTATGTACATAACTTGGGAGTGCAAATGCACTTGTAATAAATTTTTGCTCTCGGTACAGAGATTCTACTGGAGGTAGTGCAAGTCTTTTTTCCATGTGCTAGATTATAGTTTATAATCTACGAACGTACCTTGAACTGAACTCATGCATGGTCAATGGAAAAACGGAGGAATGCACGCCAACGACAAAATCCACTCGACTTCACTTTTCCTCATGCCTTATAGTCCAGGCCTTATTGTATTATAGGTTTAGGTACATTTATGTAACTTTTTTTATATACATAGAGCTCACCAGATTAGAAAAAGTAGTTTGGTCTTGTCAACTTTTAAATATTACTGAAACATCTTGGGTAAGCTTCTTTAATGTAGCATATATATGTAGGTATATAATTATTATTTAGTCATGCTAGCAAGTAATCAGCTTAGTTGACAAATTTAACTGAAAAACACTCAAGTATCTCACAGGAATAATTTGAAGCGTTGAAGGAGTGTAGTGTATTGTAGCTGGATTATCTCATGGATGTATATACGTAATGTATGGTCATGTCACTAATTACAATGCGTAATTTATCTTGAAGTGATTATGAATATTTTTCCAAACTAACAATAGCAACAGCAACAGTATGTAGGACTGTCGACTGTAAGACTTTACAAATAAAAACTTGCCTTCTCTTCCTTTTTATTTTTCACAAGGTATTAAAAGTGCAGGGAACTTTTGTCACAAAATAATGTAATTAAAAACTGGGCTGAATTTTGAAAATTAGCCGGCTTGCGGTACGATTTGTAAAACTACTCGAATTTTGAATTAGTAACTTTTTTGAGGTTTTTTTTTTGGGTAGTGATTGGCATGTCTTGTAGTAAATAAACAATCGATTAGACTGACAAATAATGCTTGTGTAGGTACGAAATTGTGTGTAAATATTAATTTGTCTTGGAATCGTCGTTGTTGGAACTAAAGAAGAAATTTACCGATGATGAGATGGGGAAAAAAAATCTGAAGCTCGTTAGTTAGATTTCAACTGGATGAAGATGAAATGCTAGCTGGTAATATATGTACATAGGCAAGTGATGGGAAAAAATAAGATGTTGTTTTTCACTCTGTAAGGATTTTGCCAATGTTTTTCTAATACGAATGCGGCTGCACAAAACTCGTGCTGTTACTGTCGTTGTTGTTGTCTTTTGACGTTGACGTTAGTAATGTTTTCCACTGCTGTTGACTGAAGGTACCTACTTATCGTTAGGATTGGTTTGATTTGGTTAGTGGAACTCTGTTTAGTTAGCTCTACGTCGCACTTGTGAGAGAAGGTAGTAGTATTTGTAGTAATTCTTTGGCTTGCTTTATATACACTTTACTTGCTTTTGCGAGCAAGAGGAATTGTGCTGTGTTTGGTGAAACAAGGGAGATCTATCTGAATGAGCGACACGAGGGAATGAGCGAATGAGTCCTGATGATAAGACTGACTGACTCAGTCAGATGGATGGATGGATTGATGGCAAAGGGAGTTTTGTTGAGAAGCTCAGAGCTCCGGCATGCCTGAGTAGTTCTACGGCTCATTTTTTTCCCTCTCTGTCTATATGCCCCTATTATATAAGAGGGAAATATTACGATAGACAAGGGATAGCAATATAATTTCCCTGCCAATTCCAACATAGGCAGTGCACGTAAAATTCTACACCCGTGTGTATGCTTGTATCTTGTACTCACTCATACTCACACACACACGTGAAGGGAAAGAGTGCTTGAAAACAGAGGAGCCTTTTCAAAACTAACAGATGCAGTGCAATCCAAACTACAACCCAGTCCTATCCAATCCTATCCTATCCTATCCAATACAGTGCACCCAAAAGCAAAAGCAAAAGCATAGCACCCAACGAATGCAGTTGGAAAAAAAAAGGACGAGGAGAGCACGAGCTCAAACTATTCTATGCATCTCCAATGAAATTCCTGTTGGACTATAATCCAAATCCGCTACCACCATCACCTCAGGATATATCCTGTAAATAGAAACTTGGAAGGTATATAGAGTGCAGCAGATCTATATATATATATAGGTATATATGAGTATTCATTTAGTTATCAAGTTATCCCACATGCTTTCATTTCATCATCCCCCATCAGTCATATGGCAAATCCTTTAGGCCAGAGTATAGTTCCGAGTTCCGACCGAGTCCGAGGTTTTTGCTTCTTTCCTAGTATTTCAACGTTGTATATGTGTATCGTTATATCTATAGCTACCAACTATATGGACCATTAGGAGTGCAAGTATTGCAGTAGGCAGTAGGTGTGTATTTATTTTATGTGCACGTTTCTTTTTCTTGATGCTGAGGACACATATGTGAGGTTTAACATTTAACCTTTAAATGGTTTTGGGATATACGCCTTTAGCTATAGGCACTAAATATCAATCTATCAATCTATGTATGTAAGTATAGGCATGCCCCATGCATGCAATGACATATGTGTCCCAGATCACAGCATACCGAAATACTCCCGAAAAGTTTCCCATTCTCATATTTTATGATACATTGTATAGAAAGGAATGTCATTATATATGTATATACACGTATGTGGGGATGCCTGTTACGTAGGTAGGTACATACACAATAGCATTGTGTACTTGAACTACTGACTGATGGATCTGCAAGCAATCCTACAGCGAGCGTCACTAATCTTGAAAAAGTCCTGGAGTCCCAGACTTGTTGTATACGTAAGCGTGAGGAAAGTGAGCGCCTAGCTTCCTAAGCCCTTGTCGGCCACTTTATATTATTATTTGGGTTTTGTACTCGGATTAGGAAAAGAAACTATGGCTTTGGCTTCTATTTAATGACTTTGGGGAACTCTGCCGATTTCGGATGGAACGGGGAAATGCTCCGTTTGCTAACCCGAGAGGGCCAGGAGATCCGACCCGACTCCGAGCCCGTCAGTCTGCTTCCTCCAGACTCGAGACAATTCCCTGGTAGGTTACATATATGTAGTAAAGATACACTCGTATTTATATGGTATAGAAGCCCGTTTCGATGGCACTGATTACAAGTTATCTCGAGATTTTGAACAATGAAATGCTTTTCCCGTAATATTTTTCATAGTGCTAGTAAATAGTGTCTCAAAGCTTTATGTTTATACACATACATATCTTCTACTTTGGTGGGTGGGTTGGTCGGTGGGTTCATTGAATATCCTCTAACTCAAATTTATTTACGCTATAAATTTCAAAGAAGAGGAGAAGTACAAGAAGAGATGCCCAAAGAAGATGCACCATCAACTTCCAAGGTACTTACGTCTAAAAATAGTCTGTCTAATGCATAATCCTCCTGTAAAATTAATTGCTTGTTGTTTCAAATAATTTCGATTTAGCAGTGTATTAATTAATAATAGCAATGGGAGGAAACGTGAATAAAGCTGTTATTAATGAGGACGGAGAGATTTGCAATGAGGATAATTTGTCGTGCTATTTGTAATTAGTTAGAATATTATTTATAAATAACAGCAACGGATCAACTATATAGCTGCTTATATACCTACCTACTTATGCATGTACCTACTCTCTTCTGCATTCTTTTATTTACATAAACAAGTACCTACCTACCTACATAGACACGCATTCACTCACATTCAACTTGCAGTAGTGCTGCAATAAGTTAATAAGCAGAGAGTGAACACAGCACACTCCTTTCATTGGAAAGAGATGCGGACAAATTAAAATTAATGGTGAAGGGTTGGCTGAGGGTATCTGGACCTCCTTGCTATATATATATATATATACGTACAAAGTGCCCACACGTCCGTACATAAGTAGGTGTCTGCATGTGCATTGGACACGTAGGGCCAGAGCTGCTTAAACAATGCGTACAGAGTATTTAATGGAAACATGACTTTCATCGATGTTAAGGTAAGGACATGTCTGTCACTAATTATGATATATTATGCATTGTCATGATACCCATTACATCCCTCGACCGTTCAACAACGATACGATTCCCATTAAATTATTTTGGTCGATCTCAATCCTTCGTGAGGACAAATTAGAGGGTAAAAATTTGAGAAATAGTGTGTGCCTGGGTATATTTTCATAGGGCCGAAGGTAGACTGCATTGTGTTAGTTAAAATGTACCTCTAAATAATAAAATAATGCATCTCCGTCTGTCTATATAGAGAACCAATAGTGAATACTGCATTAATATTGTTATTGTTAGCAATACATAAATCTATCTATTGGGTGCGTGGTGTGTACATACATCTATGAGTGGACGTCAGAGTGAGAGTTAACCTTTATTCCTTATTATAATCTAAATTTCGATTTTTTATTGATTTTTATCACAATAACAAAACTACAGGCGCAAAACTGTCTGTAAACAGACAAGCTCTACACATACCTATAGGTATACATACAGAGGCAGCTTTCATTGTTGACTCAACCAATTAGGTACACAACATGCTTCAAGCCCTACGACTTGGTTGTTACATGTACATATGTTCGACAAAATTATTAAGTACACATTTCATTCACACACGGTGCGGTATCTCTAAGGCCCTAGTGAGTCAGACTCGTGCTTCTTTGTTTACCTCAAAGTCATGTAGCGTATTTTTTATGTTTTTTTTCTCTCGTTCTTGTATGTATACTCTGCAGGTGTTGGAGCTTTGTCAAAAGCCCCATGAAAGTAGGTACAAACAACTACCAATGTGCAAATCTGAAATCTCTGATACACTTTTAGATCCTGCCAACTACCAACTACCAACTACCAACTATGGCAGATTTACAAATTTGCTCTGTCTATCGTCAGCTGTATTTGAGTAGTAAGTGTGCCGATGTGATGTGGAATTACAATTAGATTCACCAAGACCAACACTCACAGAACTAACACAGCCCTACTGACGTGAGCAGAGTATTTTGAGCGTAAAAACGATTCTATACACATGTATTTATACTTGTAATTATTAGAGCCGCTGTAAAACTGACGATCGCGATGCTGATGGGTGGTGCTCTAGAACTAGAACTAGAACTAGAACTAGAACTTAGAACTTGTCAGGAGTGAGTATCTATATATAGGAAGGTATATGTATATATATAGGTATGTATTTGTAGATATAATTATAGGTATACGTAGCATGGATAATGGAAACAAAACAAGAGTCGTGAACAGACTGTAATGCGTGTACAAGGCCCACTGTTCAGTACCCAGATAATCAAGAGAATAAAAACTCAAGTATCTGTATAGGTAGGTAGGTGGGTAGGCTATACTACAGTGAACTATGTATCTATACACTGCAATTAAACATGTGTTCAAGTCATTGGTAAATGTGATTTCATTCCCTTCATTGCTTTGGCTCTAATACCATCAAACTAGTAACTGCCCCATCATGTACAGTCGGGAACAAATTATCTCTGATTTATATTCTCTATTATTACTTCCTTTTTGGAGTGGAAGTGGAAACGCCAAAAGCATATATGAGGTACCTAGGTACTTTTGGACACACATTTACAACACTCTGGTCCCATTATCCGCGGCCTCATATGCAAACATGTACAAAAGATCAATATCCAGTCATTCTGATGGAAATTCTAAAATTCGGGAGTTTTTGGTTCCATTTCGGGCCGTCTCCGTCCCTTGCCAAGTTCTAACCAAGGACCTGCTCCAACAAGAGGAGTATCCGTAATGGCAATGGCACCATTGCATGAGGCTCATGAATAACAAAATTCGTGGAAGGATATTATTCCGTGTGGTTCATTGTTAGCTATTCTCAAGAGTTGTCTTTCATCTTTTTTGAAAAGCACATATGTATGCATACTAGGTACATATGAATATGTACATATTATTATATAGGTATAGGTACAGGGAAACGAATTTGGCTCATCTGGATAGGGATGTACATTGAACCTCTCTTTACCCTGAACTTTGAACTTCAAAATTTGCCTTTAGTCTCGGAATTTATAGTTAATTTCGTCGAACCACTTGAAACTTTCATAATGGGAAAATCATTATATCATATTCTCAACCTCAACTCTTGCACTCATCCTTGTTTGAACTGAGAAATTTTTTAAACTGATATGATGATGGCTCGCTCTCCTTTTCGTACCTATCAAAAGTGCTTACGATTAGTGTGCAGTCTCTCGCCAAATCCTGAGGTAGGTACCTCTACCTACTTAACGGAGGCACAGTTACGTACGTTAGAATGGCAAATGTTGAATGCTGTAGGAAATATGTAGCGCCGTCCGTATCTCATCGTCATTATTACTTGCTAAAATATTTCACTTAAGCAGAATAAAACTCATTTTGAGCCTTCCCAACAATGAGTATATGTAGCTGGCAGAATTATTATGATTATTCACATTTCGTGTAATAGTTGCAATTTACAGCTGCTTACATTTAATTAATTTGATTTACGCCCTAATAACGTCTCTCTGTATGTACATGAGTCGGTGAGGCTTCTGTATGCCTGTGCTGTGTGTTCAAAGGAACTTTTGTAATTGTTATTCTTGGTTTGAAAAGAATGAAGTAGTAGTGCAATACTTTGACTGTGTGCTATAGTTATAGTGTGCACACGAGGCAAAAGTCTGCCTCAGTCTCATTTGAATTTCCTTCCTTCCTTCAAAGCCACACAGTTAGTAACAATGGGGAGCTGTCGTGTGTAGAGTAAACTCCTTCTGTTCAAACTTGAGGCTATCATTCATAAAAAATAAAATAAATGCAAAGAATAAATGGAGTTGCATCCTACATCCTTCCTTCCATTTAAAAGCCAGTGCCTCCTCCTCCTTCTTCTTCTTCTTATTCTTGTACACAGTACATATAAATACCTACAATTATTCCCACCGAGCGCATCCCAAGTGCTGCTATTATTCTATTCATGTAGTGCCCTTGCCCCACGGACGATGACCTCGGGGAAAATGTGTTCAGACACTTAATTATACAGAATAAATCAACCGAAGATTAGTAATGTTATAAAAATAATAGAATTGGATTTCTGTATTGTATAACTACAGGTTATTTTACTATTATAAATATATCAAAATAATAATTCCTATCTAGAATGTAATTTTAATTTACAGATTACTTATGAGAGAGCGCAATAAAGACTCAAATCAAATCAAGTAAATATTAGTTCTCAGCTGAAATTGCGAGGGATGGATGGATGGATGGATGGATGGATAGGTTCCGTCGTTCCGTCGTTTTGTACCTACTCAGCCTAATAGGATTGAACGGTAAGTAAAAGTTTTAGCTATAACTATAGTAAATAACTAACTATAATAGCTAGTACATAGACTCGTGAGGGAATTAATATGTATATATGTAATGCATAATAATTGGCAAACCGTATGATTCAGAATTATTGAGGCCTCCAACCGATTGTAACGATAAAAACTAATCGAAACAAGGAGTGTATAATTATATTTAATATGATTATATAATGGAGTATTTTGCATGTCTTTCTTTTTGCCCGGCCCTCGTCAAATGTACAGTCAGGGGAACTTCCTCCCTTATTATCATTATCATTTTTACCATCTCTCTCCATCTTCCCTGCATCGCATCGCCGTCGCTCAGATTCCACACTCCAACGCATTTGTTATTCTAAATAGGAGACAAGTAGACAAATACACACAGTACCATCCCAACCATTCATTTTCTTTAAAATTCAATGTATGTATAATGTGTGCCTATCCACCATCATCAATTTATTATCAGCGTCTGTATGTAGTATGTAATGCTGAATATACATACGCACACAGATGTATGTAAATTACAGATAGATCTTCGGTATTCCTGTTTTACTTCATTCATAACGAGCTTTAGTTTCTTTTGACTGTGACACGGCCACGACTGACGGCTCCCTGTGTCGCTCCATGATGTCGACTCAAAAATTCAAGAGTTATTATTACTAATGCTCAACAATAACGATAATGAGTTAATAGAGAGTGGCTTGAGAGCACGATCTCTGACCCTAGAAACGGCTGCTCCAGTCAAACTAAAATAGAATAGAAGCAGGAGACCTTGAGGTATCGGATCGTATTTTAAGGACAACTTCAAGATTCAATCGTTTTCTCTCAAGATATTCAAAATTCCACTGATAACAGCCGCCGTTGTGATCTGATTTCTTGTTCTAAATTTAGAAAAGTCTCAATTTCTATGTCACCGTGTTGGCGTTGCTTTCCTCAACAATCTAGCTTTTCAAATAGGTTGCAATCATATACGAATGAATCATAAGTAGTCTATTCTATTTGAACTTTAAAGCAGAGCCAGAAATCAGGTTCATTTTTAATTTGACGTACCATCATCAGTTCAGTCTGGCGTACGGCTGGAAGTTTGTACTTTTCTGTATTTTACAATAATATTAAAAACAAATTGTTAGCCACTGAGCAATTAAACATTGCATATTTGTCTGTGCATTTTGTCCAATTTTTACCCCATTTTAAAATTACTACAGCTGTTTCCGTACAGTGTCTCTGTACTTATACATTCCTAAACTGGTTAAATCCTATGTTCTAGAGCTTGAATAAGCAATAGTGTTAAAAGTTAAAATACAGATGTCAATTAAGAGATTGTTGTGTTTTAAACAAGTTGTTATTTTTGCAGTAGTTTTCCCATCAAAGCAGTTATTGGTGCAGTGGATGAATCTATGTATGTAGTATTGAAGTCTCTAATTTGAAGATACATAGTACGAACAATTGAGTGTGCATGTGACCCATTTAAATTAATTATATTACCTAGGTACTTCATTTAAATTGGAGCTCAACGTCCCGTTCCCCGGTCTATACTGTTGGGGTTCATTGTCGGCGATGTAATTTTGAGTTTTAAAATAATGAAATGATGGCGGCTCCTACAATAATGCTAATAGTACGACACGACGTATGTATTTATCTACTGACTAGTGAGTCAAAGTGTGCTCGGTCTCTCTGGGTTCGGTGCCAATGTCACTTGGAAACTAAGTCATGCCAACAACGCCAAGTCACTCCCGAGGAAGAGTCAAACATAACCACCTATGCTTAAATAACCTTTTCTCATCTATTATTTTATAGTTTGACTGTTAACAGCCACCAAGTGAGTCGGTAAAAGGAGGCGAAGAGCAAAGTGCTCAAAAACTTGGGGATATCGGATGGGAGGAAAGTTGGTGGCTAAGCTACATACATCGTTACATGGTTTCTTCAACTGCCAATCTGATTCGGGCTGCTCAGGGTAATGGTTTCTCAGTTTTAACTATTACGTGGCTCTGCTCCTCTGTGTAAGCGGGTACCCATGTTTTCAAGATCCAGCTTGTGTTTCATCTTCACATTGGCGTACAAACTTAGACTCGACTCCATGCTAAGAATAAAGAATACGCAGAAATAAATACAGCTGATAATCTAAACATACTTAACCCTAGCTAAGAGAGTGGATGTGTAAGTCAGAGGGAGAGTTAGATTTAGATAAAAGATGAGTTCGTGTAAATGCATGTTTCCCTTCTCTTAACTACTCTCTTCCTCATCTCCGTCCGTAATTACATACATATACTCCATGCTTATAAGCCCTTTAACACTTGAGAATGCGCATAGATTTCAGTAGTGAGCTTACCCACTTCTTGTCTATTTACTTCAACTACTTATACTTTCATGCAACTTTTAGAAATCCACCATATGCATCGTGTAGAGAGGATTTTTCTCCTTCGTACTCATTTGTGCTATTTAGGTATATGTAAGGTACATAAGGACTAGATACTGTGATATGAAGGAACCCCCTGATCATCCAATCTATCTTTCCTCCAAATCCAAGGCAAGTTCACGGACAAAGTCGTAAATTTTTTTTTTCTCTTTCGTTCTTCTTTTTCGTATTCATTGTGAACTGACTGACTGTGTAAATATCCTGTGTACTAGGACACAAAAATACGATTACCTCACTTGCCACTAGTATAGTACCTATACCTATAGGTGCCCACTCACAATCATCAGCTATTCACTCACTCACATATTATTATGTACGTATCTTGTCTTATGCAGAGATGTTCTCATTTTCACACATGCAAAAAATGTCTTAAATGTACAGCTGGGATCTCTCCTTCGCTTCGCCGTCACCTGCACCTGGATTACTGACACTGGATTAGGGATTACATATTGTATTGCATTTTGTGCGTCATTTAAACGAAAAGATTCTGCTATGAAATATTTTATTTCTTTTTTCATGTCATGCTTGATGTACGGACACTGGGCTATGTACATTTTCAAGTCTTATAGGACCAGTCCTAATGGTGATACTGAATTTGATGAGATGGATTGTCTCGATCAAGAATGAACTTGACCAGCAATAAATTTTATTCGTATAGATTCCTTGCATTATTGAGGGAAGGATTGGATGCATTGGATTGGATCCCAGGTCATCATCATCATGCGATGGAAGATCGATGCCATTAATATTAACAGTTGAAACTGTAGCATCTCATCATCAACTATCAGTGGCGTAGCTGAGTTTCGAATTCGGGGAGGGGGTCTATTACATAGTGTAATTTTGTGCTCTATTCTTTCTAGTGTACATATTTCTAAAAAAACTTTTGGGGGGTCGAGACCTCCCCACCAGCTACGCGCCTGTCACACAATAATTAACGAGAAAATTCTTGGCCATGTTATAGGTCTACTCGTAAGTATAGGTACACTTACAAAATGATGTTAAAAATTGCATTTCGTGAAGAAACCAACCATGAAAAGTTGTAATAATTAATAATAGCTAATCACAATCCGTGGATATCAACATCCAAGTTGTTTCCTAATCGTAATCCGTACTGAGAGCAGAGCCCGTAATTGCGAATGAACCTCCCTCCGCATACTTTTATGCGTACACTTGTGTGAACATTGTTTTTTAGTATTAACTGTTAACCAGTCATTCACAGGTCACTACGGGATGGTATGCAAGCTCTCTTCCCTCATTGTCCACTGTAGTTCATTTATCTAAATTAAGGATTTAGTCATTTTGACAAGTTTTTCCTAAAAACCAAAACTCAAGTACCTCGCATTCAAACTTTGCAGGCATGTAATGAAAAATTGTATATGGATTGTCTAATTTTTTGTTTAAAAGAGAGAATTCTGAACTCCCGTAAATTCATAATGATTGAGCTTTGACTGTGGATTTGTTGAGAAACTCATCAAGCGATGATGTGGTGAACGTCCTGAAGACAACTTTACCAATCAATTTCCAACCGAATTAATTTGAATTTTATGTGAGACATGTTATGGTATGAAATTTAGTTTCAACCCATTTCCAGTTTTCTTTCAACAATTTCAGGGCCTACAAATTGAGTTCCCATGTTCAATAATAATTACGTCCGTGTGCGTAGTGTAGCCTGGTCGTGGTCGTGCAACTGTGACGAGGCCAGATAATCATGACAAATGCTGGGCAATATGAAGTAGGTACATGTAGTAGGTACACTACTCCAAGTACCTTACACGTTTTCCTCCGTTCCACGTATTTTTATGCATGCCCAAACACCAACGACAATATATTATATGAAGTTGCTCTTTTGAATTGGACATTACTCTGTAATAAGTACCTAGGTAGGTAGGTACTTTCATTTTTTGTACATGAGGAAAAATGTAAAACTAATTGCAAGTTACAATTATGAAAAAAACAGATTGAACTAAATAAGTTCAATATTTCATGGTACAGCGTCTGGAATTGCGTCGCTTCATATCACATCACATGGAGTCAAGCAATAATAATACAAACCAATTTTTTAACTATGCGATTCGATTCAGCCACAGATAACGAGACCCACTAGATAAATTCCCTTTATAAAAATCTCTCCGCTCACTATCAGTCTCGTATAATTACTCGCTACGATAGCAGTCAAGTTGTTTTCATTTGTGTTTGCATAATATATAAAAGGTAGGTATAATGTATATGTGTAGGTATTTGCAGAAACTGTATCTGTAGTTGAAATCGTTTTGCTTTTAGATTCCAATTAAACTACCAGTTATTTAGCATCATTTAGGAGTCTCTCCATTTTGACTGAATGAAAGGATTCTTGTGACTTGTAATCAGTTTCGTCATTTACATCTCGTAATTGGAACTATTAGACTTTTTATAATTCAATCATTAATTTGATGCAACGAGGCGTGTGAGGTAGTAGAGTGTTTAGAGTATATAGAGAATCAAGTCCCTGGAATGAATTCAATTCAAATGATGCCTAGACATACGTATGTACATACATATTCCCGTTTCCATCTCGACCGCGGTCGTATTTAGAGTAGATCCATCCATACATTATTATGTAGGCGCAGGATTCTAAAAGTGTTCTCCAATTTTCTGCCCTTTGCCTTTCTAATATAATGACGAAGAAGGTCAAGCGTAGACCTATATGACTCACCGACTTACCCATGCATACATACCATATGTACCCACATTGAAAGGAATAACGAGGGAAATGTCAAGGTTGAGAATTTGAATTCTGATATGATTGAAGATGAGGATTTAGAAGCGATAGAGAATTGAATAGAAATGATCATCCTTCCCATGGGGTAAGTGGTTTCATACCAAAACTATCTACACATCCGTACATCACCTTCCTCACAGGATAGAAGTTGACCTAGTTCTGGTTAGGTATGCTTAGGGTCCTGGCAGTGGCACCGTAACACTGAAATTTCGGTAACGGCAGGTATTGGAACTCAGGATAAAATAATAGCGGAGCTCTCCTCTAGAAGGGTCGTCTGGGGATGGGGAACGAATGAATGAAGCTGTCGAGGAGGGCTCTAGAAATAAGTACCAACATATGTCTCTTTCTAGGAAATTGCCTCGTACTCCTCAAGACTCAAGAGACAATTTCCGTGTCCGTGATTTGACATTTGCCCTTCACAGACGATAGACTCGAGATTTAAAATCGGATGATGATGATTGCATGGAGATGGAAATTGTGCGCTCGTCCCTGACGGAGTATTAATGACAAATATATTCTAACTTCCGACTAGTTTTGCGAGATCCAGTCGTATGTAGTAGAAGGGACATACCTACTTACATGCATGTGCAACCTGCACTCTCTCATTAGCTCAGACCCATAATGATAAAGTAATGAGGGCTCTTTGGTTGACTGTCCGTGGATGGATGCGCTCTCCCTCCAGCCGTCCAGCCATCCACTGATTCCATTATTATTGTGTGGAGCGGGGAAGGGAGCAAGCAGCCCAGGCCCAGAAGCGTCGTCTCAAGTTCAATTTCAAGTCATTACTGAATTGCATGGTTACAAACAGTTGGAATGGAATCAGTCTACTAAGCCATCCCCCAGCATGAAGCTCCTGCATGTGTGCGTTTCATGCATAAATGGAAAGGCAAAAGACGAAGAGACAGTAGAAAGGTTACCGAGTTTCCAGCTTTTGATCTGTATCTCCCATCTCTTCCATGCATGCGGCTCAGATTCAGTCCATTTGAGCTAGTATATACATATATACCTACATAGGTCTTTACAGTGGGTGCTTTAGTTACTGTCTATGGTGTTGTTTGTAAAATAAGACGCAGTTATACTGAAATGTCACGAAGCCCTATGACTCCTTTACATCGCGTTGGTTTCACGAGTCAGTCAAGGTAGGAATTAGCTAAGTGCTACGGGCTTCAGGCTCCACATAAAGCACTGCTACATAAAGAACAAAAACAGAGCAATTGGTTTATTTCCCCACTCAGTTGCATTCGCCCTGCACTGCACTTAACTGCATAATACTGCATCCAAAATGCAATTCACACACACACACACACATCCCAAGCGTGGCACTCTCATTGGAACATGATTACTGCATCACCACTTCACCTTGACTTGCAATTAGACCAGTCTTGTCTTTCCCTTCAGTCTGTCAGGAGTTTATCTCTATTTAGCATTGCACTTGAGACGAGAAGGAGGAAGGAGCGGCTAATTATAGTCATGGTCACATTGATACGTGAAACAACAAACTTTACGTTAGTATTTACGCTATTTAACGTTCTACACTGCACTGCATTGCACTGGTTTGCCTCAAGAATGTAACTAGTAAGACCAGTAAAGCTCTCCTAACTTAAAATATGCTAACTGTTGCTTTGTTTTTGTTTTTATTAATGATAATTGTACCCCCATGAAAAAAGTGTACCAGTAGTTACCTAGTAGTACCTACCTATGTGGAATGCATCCATCTGTACTTACAGGGAGTACATAGTGCAAAAATTTGCTGGTTCTATAATCTACGGATATACATCTACAGGAATTCTTTTCTTCTCTTGTGCGGGCAATCTTGTGAGATTGGATTATTTTTCACCCACACTTTTGTCCTGTGTTGTGCAGTTTGCATGCAGGCATCCCTGTGAGAGAGCTCGCTGTCTGTCCTGTCGTGTCATTTATACCTTGGCATGGCATGGCGTGCTCTCTTGCAGTGTCTACTTGTGTGCCATAAAGAGGACGGAAACGTCCGACCGAAATGACATATATTGACTAATAAATTCTCTGGGCTGTAGCATATAATATACCTTTCTACATTAGATGAGAGTCTGTACTAAAGAGTAAAACACCCATGTCATTATTACCCCTGGACCATTACTTGACGTACAGGGAATTATGGTCTGGGTCTGGGAGTGAGAGTCAGTGTATGTAGTGCTAATGGTTGACATATAGGTGGTATATGTATAAAGATAGCATGTTTCACATCCCTATGGAAATTTCCTATTGACCTTTTCAAAACGGTGCTGTATATCTAGTTTTACATCTTTTTGAGTGTTATTTTTTTGTTTTGACCTTTTTGAAAGTGTTAATTTCTTGCTTTACATCTTTTTGAAAGTGTTAGTTTCTGGTTTTGACCTTTTTGAAAGTGTTAATTTCTTGTTTTATATCTTTTTTAAAATGTTAGTTTCTGGTTTTGACCTTTTTGAAAGTGTTAATTTCTGGTTTTGTATCTTTTTGAAAGTGTTAACTTCTGGTTTTATATCTTTTTCAAAGTGTTAGTTTCTGGTTTTGACCTTTTTGAAAGTGTTAATTTCTGGTTTTGTATCTTTTTGAAAGTGCTAATTTCTGGTTTTATATCTTTTCGAAAATGTTAGTTTATTGTTTTGACATTTTTGAAAGTCAAATTAACTGGTTTTGAATGCCTTTGAAAATGTTATTTCTAGGTTTAACCAGTTTTGAAAAGTTAATTACTAGAAAAAGCACTTTGATAAAAGCATTCTTTCCATGGTTTCCCAGCTGCGAATAGGTTAAATATATGTCAAAGCAGCAACCAACCTCCATTCAGTCTCCACACAAAGAGGTAAAACCTTTGACACAGATATACATCTTGACTCGGCTTGACGCTAGAAGCGATGGCTATGGATGTAAGTATGACTGTAGCACTGTGAGCAGTAATTAAAAAAACATGAGCCCCACAAGTTTTGTTCTCTTTACAGAACTGCCATACAATGTACTGGCTGTATGCATTAGTGTACGTATGTATGTACATACATATGGTACTTTTGTGCTGAACTGCTGAGCTGTAATGTCGTGCGAGCTGCATTTAACTTTTGAGAGAGAGAGAGAGAAAGAATGTTGGGTGTGGAATGTGATTGGTGAGTGCATCATCATCAATTGTCAGTTGCATGTAGGCATATAATCACACTACACCTAAACATCTTTCACATGTAATTATGCTCCTCTCAAACTATTAATTGACACAGGTAAATAATTCAATGCCAATGTCAAAAGTCCAAGTCAAAATTGAACCTAATGGGAGTCATAATGCAGTGTCGGTTGTTTTCCTAGGCATTACAGAATACTACTACATATTACTCGACTCCGATCTGGGTGACCTTGTTGACACTAATTGGAAATGGAACAGTGAGTGTAGTGAGAGCCAAGGATGAAATCATTCATTATTATTTTAGTTTCTCTGGGACATCGTATAGCTGTCACTGTCATTGGACATTACTGCATAGATTAAACTTCATCTGTACGCATCATACTCATTATCCTGATCATGATCCACTTCCGTAGAGTAAAAAACTGACATTTTTTAGTACATTTTGACAAAATTCCTCGGCTCAACCCCCCGGAGCCTTTTATTATGTGACGAAGTTAATGGGCATAGCATAGGTAGGTACCCACCTACCTACATCAAAATACAATCAAAGTATACCTCACACATCGTTATTTAGTCGTAAGGTTGGAGTGCTCTTGTGAAGTGTGGGTCATAGAAATAATGTTGATTACCAACCTACTGGGACACACACACACACACACACAAGTTTCCTTCACGGATGGAAAGACGCCGGCATTGACATTTAATTGTACGCCAAGGAATTCGGAGGAAGTACGTGCATTAGTACATACATATATCACCGCTCAGCTGCTCCTAATAGAAATTTAGCCCAGTTCGGAATGACATTCGCAGTGGAACTTTTTCCATGTTAATCTTTCGTTTAATTTCAAATTCCAAAATTGTCATTTATCTCAATGCGGTTTCCTTCCCTTTGTGCTGATTCCGGTTTTATGAGCGGCGAAGGAGTAAAGTCAAAGTAAAGGCAAGCCATGCAAATGATTTGATTGGGACTTCCTTTTTCTGTCTTCTGTCGCTCTCTCTCTCTCTCTCTGTCTCTTTATTCTAATGCATGATGAGCTACACGGTACGTGCAGACAGTGCGTCGAAAAGGTTGATCGTGGATGAAACAATCAAATAATACAATAGTTGAGCACCCACGAGAAGAATCAGTTAGATTCCAACAAGGATGTCATTATATTCTCATCACCTCCTCATACCAATAACATTCTTCTCGTTTAAAGTCCAAAGGGTCAATACATTAGTCCTTTCATACACAAAAAATAATAAAATATCATCATACACGACAAGTTCTCCACGCAGCCCCTCCACCCCGAATCATCCTTATACATATGTATGTACATAAGCAGCCTGAATGTATGTATAGTACAGTATAGGTGTCTGTCGACTTGAATTCAACATGAGAAGTCAGTGTGTGTACAATAATTTAATTATCCCTCTTGTTTAGTATCATTTCATGTAACGACCTACATTATTAGGCATCCGTAGATATACTTATGCATTAAAATTAATACTATGCATGTCTGTGCGTAAGGAAGTAAAGCATCCAATATTTTCATACACAAAACATAACATTCATAATCAACATAACAATGAAAAATGAATGCTTTTCAACATCCCAACCCCCCAAACCCTTCAGACGGCGATTGCATCTAATTACCAATATGTATGTATGTATGTATACATATATAATTTATCACGTCACGCGACCAGAAAAGTCCCCCAAACTACAATGCAATTTTCATAGAGAAAAAGTTGTCTCAACAAATAGCTCAAACACACAATTTTTAATTAAATGACAATGTCTAGACTTGATGCGTCCACATCCACGTACATTTTTTTTTGTACCTCATGCGATTTATGTGTATCTACTTAAAATTATTCGTCTTCTTGTGTAGGTCCGTAATTACAGAGTGCGAGAGTGAGAGAGTGAGAGGTGGGCATGTTGTACTTGTTCCTACTACAAGAAATGGAATGGATGTACCTTTAGTGGACAACTTGGCCAAAGTGACCGTGTGTTGAGCGTTCATAATTTTTGAAAAATGAATATAAATAAAGACCCTGTAATTATAACAAACTATTATTTTCAAGATTTGACCTATGATTATTTTCTATGCATAGCGCACGGCCTGTGTCTACTAATGCAAGCATTAACATTCTACCATCGAAAAAGTTGAAAACTTCACCTGAGTCTCTGGGAATCTATTTCTAACCTAATTACCTGTAAGATGAAAGGATGAATTTGAATATTTTATCGTGTTATTTTCTCTTTAATAAGCTCTGCACTGCTAATTACATTCATGTTGCAGGAATCATAATTATTAATGTTCCCACAGAGCCACACAACCTATAATTAAACTTGGCCACCCTTTGTAGGTAACCAATAGGCAATAGGCACCGGTCGTGTATTTTGCCTTGGCAGTACAATCACTGCACTCCATGCATTTCTGTAAGTATTTTCTGTCACATGTTCAATAAATACGTACCAATACGATCTTTAGCTGACTTGTGAGTTGCACTGTGTAATGTGTCCAATGTTCCACCACCCCATAGAAAAACTAAGTTGAAGATTAATAGGAAGGATTTATGTAAACCATTTTTCTGTTCCTTTAGTGTGTTTATTTACTTGTCAACAAGATGCAAGAGTTTTACCCAAGATTATCCGTTTAAGTACTAAAGAGCTTTACAATTTCAAACTATCGATCAGTTTTGGGAAGGCGTGCATATACGTCTATAGGTGGGTGTACCGATACCGATACGTACAATATGCATTTTAAAATGACTGTAAAATGAGATAAAGGAGATCCCACGGTCTTATAATGGTTTTGCCTTACATTGTTGTACATACTAGCTGAGGGCTCTTTCATCTTTAAGCCTCTGCAGAAATAATGTGAAAATCGGTAGAAATAGTTACAACTTACCACACGTTGCCGTTCTTTGTCTCCTCTTTTCTTCTTGTACTATCGACCTGTGTCTACTGCTGTGCAGACAAGGGCGTAAATAACAGTAGCAACAGCGATCAGGGGAGCCGTCGAGTAAAACTCTCAGTTTCACTTTGCGGTGAAAGTCAGGTTTGATTTAGCCCAATGTTAATATTATTAGCGTCCGTACAAATGTATTAAATCCCACAAGTAAGTAATCAGAACACCAGTATTTTTTATTGTACGTCTAGGTTAGCTGTATGTACATATACACAATGCTGGTTGCTGGTAGCTGGTAATAATAAACACACTTTTATTGTTTTGTATTTATATATGTAGGTAGGTAGGTAGGTTTCCGCGTCATAAAATCCTCCACAAAATAAAGGATTCAACTCAGCACAGTCACAAGTACCTATGTTGGTATGGTGGCAGTAGGGATTTTAGTATCAGTATTTAGGATCTGTATACAATTCCAAACAATATCCCTCGTATTATTACTAATATAGATTACCTTTTATGCAACGTCCAACAGTCCACGTACATAAACGGTGAATGGAATGAAATCTCATTAAATTTGAATTCAGTGTGTACTTGTTTTTATGATTACTACAGATATTACTGTTTAGTTTTGTTTTTTTTGTTTATTTGTTTTGCAACCGTAACTTTTATAGAACGTCGGACATGTGGTTGGTTATATTGTTGACGATTGCTACCATTAAAGGTTGGAAAAACGTTTTCTGGCACAGTTATTCCTTTCAACTTGATAATACTAGCAGGTGAAATCTTGGTTGCAATTGTGCAATAGAAATTGAGAATCGAGGAGGATAGAATTTTTTGCTCAAACTCTGCTATTTATAATAAAAGTCTGATTTTTGGGATTAGTTTATAAATAGACGGCGTTGCTTTTATAAATAGTGAGGAGATGATAACGAAGATTTATTAATAGTTGTTGATCCTAATGCAGAGTTTTCTGTGTGCATATGTTGTTCCCTTGATACTATTCGAGAGTGTCAAGATTTTCCCGTTTGCTGTTAGTATTCTCTTGTTTTTGTAACGTCCGGTAATAAATTGTGTTGGTGAGAAAAAACCAGGAATTGTCCGGTGCTGGTGCTGTGGATTATCTGTGGATGCGAATTATTTTTTAGGATATGTCGTAGGTCACAAAAAAAGCATATTCAGCTAGAGCAGTTTTGGTCAACTGGAGTTTTGCTACAAATTTTGCAACAAATTAAATTACAGCATTATTTTAGTAAAATTCTATCAGAATTATTATTAGATTTTCAAAAATTAAAGTACAAAATGTTTGCGTGGTAGAAAATACTTGATTTAATTAATTTTTAGCAACCAGTATTGACTAGATACTGACATGTGCCTGGGCTATACATTTGAGTTTAGAACGTGTGAAGTAAAACTACGCTGACTGTATTTGATGGGAGTTTCGTGTGGACTAAAACTGCTTCATGCTGTGCTCTACGACATATTCACTTATGTATTATTATTCACTTACAAATTTGGGAAATTGTATGAGCTGGGGTTTGCAATTTGAAGTCCAATAGTGGAAACGATGTGAAATGTATACACGTATGTATATGTCTATCCTTTCGTTAAAGGTAATCACGAGAATGGATCAATGGCAGAAGCAAAGGAATGGTAGCGACTGAACGTGAAAAGGATTCCGATTCCGATCAAGTTTTATTACACCTCAAAGGCTACAATTCATCTTCCTCAGTCACTTATTATATTGACCAGGAGAGAATGGAAATGGGATTCATGGAGCACTTCGCGATTCCATTCAATCTTCTCTCTCAATGAATAAACAGCAGAATGGATCACAGTCTATTTATTGTCTTCACCCGCGAACACAATGAAACGTCAGTATGTATACGTCCAGTTGAAGCACACCCACAGTAGAAGTACAGGGTACTGAACAGCGTCTCGATCAAAATCTATGGAAGAAGTTTTCCACAATCAAAATGAATGAGGAGTCTGAGAAGAGAGAGAGAGAGAGAGAGAGATGAAATGAAACTAACGGTCCGAGTCCGAGAAAAGTATTATGATTTATTAATCTAAATAGAATATTTTCTTTCTTTTTTTTTCCTCTTCTTTTTTCACATGGATCTAGAGTATGTGTAATAATTGAGAGTTATGGGCTATACGTTTAGTTTATAGTGGCCTATCTCTGACTGTACAGTAGGAGTAATCTATATTTATATCTGTGGAGAGAAGATATATAAGTTCCGTCTCCGTCTGCATTGAATGAATTCACTCTGAATTATTTCTGTACCACAACAGGACCGGTTCACACACTGAAGCCTCAACGATGGCAGCAGTTAGACTATGAAAAAGAAGAAGCACAACCGAGGTTTTTGTAACCGCACAACTACCGTACCGTTCCGTACACACAGGCACAGACACACACACTCACTCACTCAGAGAGCACCAAACAGTACGAGAGCCACCAGAGGCAAGGGAAGGAGAGTATTGGATATAAGACAGGAGTCTCGCGCCGCGCGGGGAACTCACACTGCTTCTCCGTCGTGTTAAAGCTGTAGTGGTTGGTCTCGGTCTTGGTCTTGATGGTGCTGGGTGACGATGAAGATGAAGTCAGAATGAGCCAGGAGAGAAGAGGCGAGAAATGTGGAAATTCGAATAGTCGGATTCGGAGGATTCGGATTTGAGCGGGTGTAACAAGCAAAGTAGTGGAAGTAGCAGTGGTTCTGTGGGTTATTTCTTAGTCTTCATGAAGTGTGTATGAAGTGAAGGAGGGAGCTACTATGTAGGCTGGGCATGTAGAGATGTAAAGTACCCAGATATAAATATCTATGTAGCTACCCTTTCCCTTTGCTTTGCAGTGTACAGAGTGAGTGTAGTGTGAGCAGTAGCAGAGAATTCAATTCCTCCTAAGAGCTTTTCACCAGCAGAGCCCAAACATTCTCTTATTCTCTCTTTGCTTTTTCCCCCGTAGCCGTGGTGGTAGTGGCAGCGTAGTGTGCTAGGTATGCACAGCCCTGCAGGATTTGTACCCGGAGTGCCAGTCCAATGCCAGTGCCAGTGCCAGGCCAGCAATATTGGTGGTGGTGGTGGCAGTAGTAAAGTCAGACTCAGAAGGAAACGAGTGGCAGAGACCCAATGCTATGATGCTATTACAGAGGGACAAGAGAATCGTCGTAGAATAGTATGGCTGTACTGATATTCCTATTCCTCTCGTATTTTATTCTACAACTCTCAAAGTTTTGTTCTTGAACGCGCAGGCTGAACCTTCCACACTCCACTCCATTCGCACTCGTCCGAGGAGCCCAACTACTACATGGCATATAAAAGCATAGCGTACTCCAACATCTACCTTCCTCTTTCTGCTCCCACTCTTTATCAGACTATCTCCTCTGCCTCCTCTCTTCCGCAGATATTCCCTGCACAAGCAGCAGCCAGTCCTAGTAGATAGACGGATGGATACTTCTCCACTTTTCTCTCTCTCTCTCTCTCACTCTCTTCTAGAATCTGTAGGGTTAGTGTGTGTATTCCAATTCCGCCTCGTCTAGAAATTTTACTTCAATGGAAGTATCAAAACCAAAAGCTACATATTATTCACAAAATCTATGTACATAAGGAAAGGAGCCAGGAAAATATGGGGGGACTGTATGAGGGAAATTCCAAACCAACATAATACACACACAGCATTCCGTTACGCTGGACGGAAGTAGTTTGTGAGTTTGCCATTAGAGCAGTTGTTAAAGATTATTGCCAGAATTACGGGAGTAAACGTACTTTTGAATCACAAGCAAGGAGAAAAGTAATTACTGAGAGTACTATTTAATCACAATATACAGAGCCGGGGTAATCGAGATTAGAATGATAAATCCGGTAACGAGACAAAATGGTATGAGCAAAATGGCGTGGGGAAAAATGGCATGAGGACAAAATCGCGTAAAGTCGTATTGAGGACAGTATAGGGGGAGAACCTATACAGAATAGAAACCTTGCTGATCTTGTTGCTCTTGGGAAATTGTGTTGGTCCTTAAAAGAACCTTTGGTTAATCATAAAAAACACAAATAAAAACACTTTTTCTGTAAGAAATAAAAATAAAATGAACAATCGTGTAACAAGTCTACAAGTACGCCTGCTTGGGTTCAAATTTACTGTACAAGGTATTCAACTATGCTGATATTAATGGTTAACATATTAAAGGCGTCAAACAGGTTCATTACGATTTAACGTCATGCTACTAATAATTTCTGTGCACAGATGCTATTTTTAGAATAGAAGTTCGGCATATATTTGCATCAAAAATGAATAATAATGTGATACAAAATTAGAAAGGAAAAAGTAAGAAGCATTTAGTCCATTGTTGCTATTTCTTGAAGGACGTTGACTGCTCGCCTGCTCCTTGAAGGCAAGTTATTTATATACTAATGTTGACAATTAACTCCACAAAAGCGAAGTAAATGTTACAGAAGTTTACCCCAGTTACAGAACGTATCCTTTATTTATCCTGGTGGCAAACCTATACCTTTGGTGGTAAACTCATATTATTTAGTGGTGGACACGTCATCCTTTTTTAACTTTAATTCTGTTGGTGGCCAACTGAATTTATCCTGGGGGCGGTTAATTCCATGCCATAATTATAAAAATTAGAGCGTTCACTAAACTTTTTAATTTTGTTGTAAAGATATAAAAAGGTTAAAACATTCAGATCAAAGCCTAAACCGGTAATCATATTGTAAGCTCTAAAGTGGTCATTCAAATACTACACAAAGCTTAAAAAATCAACCTTGGAACGACCACCAATTTTTGTTATGCAAATCGCAACCCATGTCTATACTTATGGTAGGCCCGTAGTAATCCATGACTGGCGAGCTAAGTAGTTTCTAAGTTTGAAGTCCATTTAATTAAACAGCGGCGGACAGAAGGTTCTGGCAACAAACAAATAACTAGTAAGCAAGTATGTCGATTGTGTGCACAGTACACTTTACGCCATTTTGTCCACACGGCATTGTGTCCGCGCAATGCTGTCCCACGCCACTTTGTCCACCCCATTTCGTCACCCAACCCAACCGATAAATCCAACCTAAATAATAAATTAGATATTGATTCTATAAAATAATATAATGAAGTAGCTAATAAGCCTTTTAAAATCGAGTTATAATAGGGTTATGTTTTTAATTCGGAAGTCTTATTTAGATCGCTTCCGTTAGAAGTCTCATATGGGGATTGCCATGCTTGTATCCCTTCTTAATTCGGCTAGTAGTGTAAGTTTAGATCTAATAAGCAGGGAAACTCTCTGAATATTAGTTGTCGCCATGGCCCATAATATCCCTCATAGGAAATCTGCCTTCTTTACGTTGCTGTACGGTACTCCTTTGGTGCTCTTGGATTTGGCTTTGGCTTTCAAGCCAAAGTTGTGTGTACAATGCTAAAGCTGGCTAAGCTTTGGCATGCCTTATAAATTCACGTATCTATGTTTACCATTACTGTCTTTCCTTCGAGAATGGAGCATTCGTTCCAAGTCGAACACTGCACTCTCCCATGCCTTATGCCGTCCAAATCCACGCTCATTCAATATATCTGTCCAGAGATTCCGGTCTCCGGTTATATCAAAGTTGCATAAACGAAATAATGTAGCGGTGCACATACATACATATTTGCAACTTGCAGTGCGTACTTGAGCTTGACGCAGTAAACTCCAACTCCTTGAAGTTTGTAGTTTTTGGAATGTTATAAACGTACCCTATAACTGTCTATACTTACGTTGGGCTAGAAAAATTTCTATCTGTAGGATATGACATCGAAAAAACTATCCTAAAAACAGTATCATATCAGAAGCAGGTTTACAAGCCTGCACTTGTATAAATATGTATAAATTATTCTATAGGCTTCCGAAGTTCTGCTTCTGGAAGGAATACTCCGAAAAGACCCTCCTTTACCACAACGGTTACGTGAGTACTCTACACTACGATATTACTACAGAAATATAAAATGCAAGTCCGTGTATGTACGTAATATATATCTCACAAACTACTCCCAAGTATCTATCTTTCCTACAGTAAAAGCTGAGAGTTGAAAGCTGAAAGGGAATGCTTTCCCGTCCTCAGACCGCTCAATAGTACTCCTGTAGCAATAGAAAAGCAAGCTCAGGTGATACACACACATTTTCATGTGAAAACTAGAAAAAAAAGTTTTTGTGCCACTTGTACTTTTTATCGTCATCAGTTTGCACGATAATCCAGGACAGGCGGGAGCAATGGCACCAGTTTGCAAAAAGCAAAACAAATGAAAAGGTAGGTTCAGTTAGATGCACGCTTTTCAGTAGAAATATAATAGGGGGAACTATACACCAGAACATAAGGTATAGCAGCTATGTATGCAATCTCGAGTGTTACACAATAATACCCGAGATATTACTTGTGGCTACAATTAGGTATGTAGGTAGTACGTCCTTTTACTTTGTCTACGTCCATGCGTATTATTAATTGTGTAAAGTATGTACCTAGTATAGTGGTAGACTAGCAGTGTGTCCCATATCAGTACAATGTGCACTAGAAATTTTACTTTCACCGGAGAGAACTCTCCGTGATCGTCTAGTACTGGTATAGCCTAGCTATTCTGTCTGGCTTCGTATGCTTTTCCTATAGGCCACCAAAGGCTATAGAGTACAGCTTGTAGTGGTTTTGTTTTTCTTGCATGCTTTCCTAGCATCTCGCTGCTGGTCCGTTAGTGTAGCTGTTTTGTACTGAGGGCTCTCTGCTTCCATGTACAATCCGGGTATTGATAAAACTGAGAAGCTGAAAGCAAAGTAAAGCAAACCATCTCCATTCTCAACTTGAACAATACTCACTACAAAAATACTCACTATTCACTATACAGTATGCACACAATGGGCTTATTGTTGTTGTTCAGTGTGTAGTGCTAGTTTCTGCCCACAGCACATCCAGAGATCCAGAACATTTCCACAAGTTCCCTCTTTTCTTTTCTACTCCAATCTAACTTTTACTATAATATGTATACCTACTTTCCTCGTTGATGTGATGGGTGAATGTTGACTGTGTACTACTACTGTGTATTAGATTCAGTATCTATATCTCTATTTTCCTTTCCATCAAAGACGTATACACACTTTGTTCTCTCGTGTAAATAAAGCCAAAGCACCTTACACAAGTCTATCCTTAGTACTTATAAAGTTGGTAGTGGTATGGCTTTGGCTTTGGGTTTATGTATGTCCCTCTTTATTCTTTATGATCACCTACAACCACACATGGCATACATTATCTGCTCTCTCTCTCTATCTCTCTCTTGTGTATTTGCATGCATAAGATTACAACGGAAAAGAAAAGTGTGTGAGCTAGGACTGTGTACTCTACTCCGTTGTATACACGCTTTTTGTGTGAAAGTAGGAACATAGGCACCTACATAAATAAATGTTCAATTTTGTCACTACAAACTACACGAAACCTAGTTTGTGTATAGTCATACCTTTTGGTCAGCGGATTTTGGATAGTACCATGCCAAATGTTTTGGTGGAAGCCTTCTCTATGCGATACGTAATCGAATCCTAATCCTTTTTTTTAATACAATGTTAAAAAGTTGTTGATATTTATCATACCAGTAACCGTCAATCAAATTAGACACACGTGAAAATACTCTACATTATTTTTATTCCATACTTTCTCCAACCATACGCAAGGTTGCAGAATGGCCAATGTATTCTGTACTACGGCGTAATATTAACACTTTACAGCTACTTTGTTATACTTTGTACTTGTGAATAAAATAATTCGACGCAATATTATATAATCATATGCACCTTTCTTTTTATGATGTGAAGCCTATGTATTCCTCATAAAAATAGATGTATAGTACCTACACTCAAAAGGTAACTTGGCAGGTAGTTTGCATAGTATACCGATGTATAATATGCATGGGTAACACTATTACTATAAATGAATTTATTTATCATTCTTGTGTTTCAACAGTTTACGAGACCAGTATTTAAATATTAGCATTTATTTTCATAAATATTTCTAAACTGTTTATTGTTTTATTATCAAAGTTACCTACATAAAAACTTTTTATATTTTCCATGCGTTTTTATGATGGAGATAAATAATATTAAATTTTACCCAACTAAGCTTGCCTTTTCTTATCTTACAATGTTTAGAATGAGTAGGCCTGACACACCTTAGCTTGTTAGTTCTTTAAACGACTTCAACAAAGTGTTGACTAAAGATAGTGAAGCGAGTATGATGTATATGTGTACAGTTAGATGTATTTTGGCATGAGAACGCTAACCGGAAGTAAAAGCAGCTCTCTTCTGAGAATAGGTATACCCATGTTATTAATCCTTTCCGTAACTTTCACTTGTTTTCCGTTCCTTTGCCTTCCTTGTAAGGTCCCTTGTGATTACAGTTATTTTTTTGTGTGGAGTTGAGAGCAGGAAAGGAATTGAAGGCAACTTAGAAAATAAAAGTAGCAAGTACCTACTTTACATGCATAATCTTTTATGCTGTTACATGGTTTGTATATTATCCAATTCCAATTGAAGTGGCGTGCTGTTTGGGAAGTTTCACTTTATTCTTACTGTTACTGTTAGTAGCATAAGTTTCTCGGAAAAATGAAAATTTTACATGCAAATGCAATCTCTAAGATTCATTCATTACATCCTGACAGAAATGTGAGTGAAACTCAGAAGCGTTTCAGCTTCAAAGTAGAATGTATGTAGTAGGTATAGTAATCATAAGAAAGACAAAAAAAAATATACTATAATTTAAAACTTTAATTCAAGCAATTCTGTATGTAAGTGCTATTAGGTGTAAGCTGGCTCGCTTGCCCTTCCCCTTGTACTTTATGCTATTCGTTAATCCAATTATTTTCTTTCTCTTTCACTTTCACGTCTTACAAAAGTAAAAGCTGTAGCTTCAATAGAGTACTACAAATAGAATTGGGGCGTACAAAAAATCCATTAAAAATCCTTTACAACATTCAAATGAGTATCTGAAACCTCATTTTTTGGAATTTGTAATTGGTTTCTCTATCTTCTTAATCTATTAAGCCATTGCACATTGATGTCTAAAAGACAAGACAGCACAGATAAAACTTATCGATACTTATTTTGTAAATTCATTAGCTTCCAATTAGGAGGTACCTGTAAAACGAGCTAAAAAGTTCGACAAACATTATTCGTAGGTAGCTTAGGAAATACTTACACACTTACCTAATGCGTTTCTAATTTGGTGTGTGTTGATAAAATGTACGTTTTGTTATCACCCGGACGAGATTGAATGCTAAAACACTCTTTTACTAATCCTAAATACTAATAGTTTCCATAAAATGTAAACTTTGGACCTTAATTTAGCTTAGTCGGAAAGTTAAATAAAAAGGATGGTATAATTATACAAATTCTAAATACGTACATGCTGTAGAGTAGGTTGAAACAGGTGTATAGTACATGTTACAATACCATCCACTATTTTGTTCTATTTTGTCTCGGCTCAGGAACCATTTGAGGTACAAAGTTGTGCTTTTAATTCCGTAATTAAGTTTAAAATGTGAGCATTTTGAAAGCTTAAAAAGCCTACACAAACCTTTCATACCGTTATCACCATCCCGCATCGTTATCGCTCTTTCGTGATAAACCTACACTCCTACGACTCTGTATAGGAAATTGAATGGACGCAATCACGGAACGGTTGATTCCGATCTAAATCCAATAAAAGTACTAATTATTGTAACAACCTACGCGTAATCTCTATACAGATACATATATATTTATCATACTTTGGTTTGGTGGTTGACGACCAAGTCGATATCGATTTCGATCTTGGTAAGCAAAACATGTCGAGCTCAATTGATTAAACTGTCAGATAAAATGTGAAGAAAAAAAAGACTCAAGATTGCTCAGGGTTACATAGCTTCACGGCATGAACGTGTTTTTGTTTTTTTATTATTTTGTATTTTATTATGCAAAGTATGTGGATGTTGATAACTTTAGGTCTTTGGTTTTGGGTTTAGGTAGGCATGTAGATTTGATAATACATAACCAAAGTGTAAGCTACCTACTATAATACCATGCACAGGTAGTATCGATGCTATCTGCAGCTGCATGCTTTACAACAAAGTACAGTTTTCATAGTCATAGTTCCACCTTAGTAATAGAAACCTAATCTACAGGATGATCATACAAACAAGCAGAGTACAGAGGGTATAGAGAGGTGTATGAGGCACTTGGCTTAGAGGCTACGAAAGAAAATACGACGATTACTAGTCCTATTACCATGAAAAGATGAACATAAGCATAGATTGGAAGCAGTATATCAGTTTAACGAGACTATAAAACTATCACCTTTTCTTTCTTCTCCCGATTTTATCGGTCCCATCATATTCATCAAAATCATAAATAAAAGTTTACTTTTCCCAGAGGTTAGCAAGGTTGCAAATCATACTTTGTGTCTTCCAGCCATGCACAACCATGTTCAGACGATGGTGGCTGTCTGCATAATGGCGTTGCCCGCAGTACGATCTTATTTTGCATAGAATATTATAATGTATTAATGTATTCCGTATTCTCCTTACGTGCCACTTGCCTACAGCTAAAGCTGGGATTTTAGCCTCTGATATTGTTACTTGTTACATACCTACATAGGTAACTATCTCCCTTATACCATAGCATATCGTCTGTGTAAATGCAATTTGTCCCAAGTCCGGTGTATGCTTAGTTGCAATGTGTCCCAAGTCCACATAATGAT
>JAQFZC010000436.1:0-51320 GCA_034695205.1 Dicyrtoma fusca
TCTCGAATACAGCCCCAATCTACGACACTAAATTTGAAATAGAGCCCCAGGGGCTCTACTCGAGCGTTTACGGTATTAATGATTTTACCAGAGTACGTTCCTTCCATTTTATTTAAACTTCAATCCGGGAATTCATTACTTAAATTTGTATTATTATGTAATCCTATCATTTATGTATAGACACGAGTTTGTAGTCTGTTAGAGAGCTGCATGAATTTGTTTTCGTTTGACATTTAGAACCAACCTACACGTTTTGGCTAGTTGTAGGAGCCGGGTTAAATTTGCCGAGAAAAACAATTAATGCCTGTGGCTACGCAGCATGAAATAAAATAATTTTGCAAAGCAAATCTAGTTGAGAATCATCAACATTGGTTAACATGGCAATCTCCCTTGTTGGAAACCATCATATCATATACTTCCATCTCAGGAAAATAAATTCTGAGATGTAATAAAAATAGCCTACATATATTCAACTTGGAGCATCCGGCTTATACTAGTACATGATTATGCCTTGTACTTGTATATTTTCTTCACCAGCATTGTCACGAATCTTGGTTGCTCCCAAGAAAGGAAAAGGACTTGGGAAGAGTCAAAAGTTTATATCTACAAGAGACACTCGGGGTCACAGGCTCTTCTGCATTGACGAGCTCTCCGCGCCTTTCATTTTCCCAAAAGCAAGTTTGGGTTTCTCTGGAGAAACGAAATCATTCAAGGGTTTCCTTTCCTTTACCTTACATTTCCTTCCTTGAGGCTTCCATTATGAATACATATATAAGACTCAAAATGGAGCAGGTAAGTTTCATTTGTGTGTAGTCCAATGGGAGGGAGTCTACATTATCTGAGAAGGCAATCAAATGTCACCCAAGCATTACGGTATCCCTGAGAGAAATTTTATTTACGGTCCAAAGGTCACAACAAGCCAAGCTCATGTTTTCTTAAATTACAATCTCATGCATCCCGTGTATAAAGTAAACGCAGCATATTTTCTATCTGCATACGTCATTTATTCAAAAGACTCAGTCTTCCACGATCCCTACATGGGAAAGCTGTGATTTTTAAATTAGAGGTTGATCGTGAGTTGAATTCTACCTTGTGAAGCGTTGCTCCCTCTTGAAGGTTCACGGGTTCAGGAGCTGAGCTTCAAAATGACAATAGTGGTTGGAGAAATGTAGGCATCATTTTTTTAAATCAGTCAACTCGCAAACTCGCAAAGGCAAAAACAAAAGAAGAAGGGCGAGGGACAGACGCCAAGTGGTGGGACTGTGGGAAAGAGTGCTGCATCATTGCACTACCTGCAGAAGGCAGAAAGCGGAGGGCTCCGGTGCCTGGGAATCAAAGTGCATTTGCAGATGAATGTGTGATAATACAGACAGAAGGACATTGGATGAGCTGCGGATGATCATTAAAATAACGTTAAAGATGAGCGAAGAGGAAGAAATGCTGATGAAATTGGCTGGAGTGTGTGGTAAATGTGGTGAAGTGTGCTTTAGGGACTGCCAAGAGCAGAAGATATGTTTGAGGGGAAAAGCATTTGGTGTTGATTAGATGTGGGCTGTTGATGTTCATGGTGGAGAGTGGAACGGGAGTTTACTGGAGAGCAGTTCAATTGTACATCTCTGTAGACAGAGGCATCAGCTGCGAAACAGACTTGACAGCCATTGTAATTATCAGAGAATCCTGGTTTATTAGCTCCGGCAACGCTCCTCGTCTCATGTTCTCATCGACACGTTCTTCCGTCTCCCACTTTCTCCCGTCTGTCGATCTCTCCCTCTCACTTTCTCTATTCCGACGCAAACAAATGAAATTTCTCCCCTCGCCCTAACTTGGTGAAAGTGACTGAGAGAAGCAAGGGGGAAAATGAGAGTAGAACGCGACACTCTTCAATTGGTAGCACTGGACATGGACGAAGTGAAAGCTCTAACGCTATGTAGCCCCATACTCACCAGCGACCTACATCCAATTACCGCACACACGGCACAGAAACGGCAGCGGCCCTCCTTGCCTCGAAACTTTGGGTTTGGGGTCGACTGAGTCTGATTTATGGAACAATATAATTTCTTTCGTTTCTCTCTAAATAAATGATCACCATTTGAATCCAACAAAACGTTGAGGACAATTTTGATTCACATTTGTTATTATCCCCCATGATTATTATACTATTCGCTCCTTTATCTTATCAGATATAGTGATAAGCCAGCATATATCTTCATTTACAAGTGCAACTTTCCCTTTCAGAGGGACGTAGGTAATTGCGGTTGTGTCACCGGGAGTGGAGGAGCCCACCCAGACCTACAGCAGGACGTTGAAGGGAATGGCAGGGGAGGAATGGGATAAAGTTGGGGTAGGGAAAATTATGCCTATTCTTCTTATCAGAACATTAGAGAGGTTGATGACATTGGATTGTAGGCGAGAAGGAGAAATCTTGGATCACTAATAGAAACCCATTTACACTTGACTTCTTTTCTATGGTGAAAGCTGAAGCTTGATTAAGAGGGCATCAACAACAAGAATGGAGTGTAAGTCCAATGAGATGAGGCAGAGAGAGAGAGGGAACTTGCTCAATTTCCACACCACTGATATACCGACAGCTACTTTCTTCTGGTATACTTTCACTTACTCTCTCCACAAGGATCCGGATCACATCCCACACTATCTTTTCTTTCAATACCAGAACCCGAACAATTTTCTCTTTTACTTTTAGCAGAGACGAGTATATCACGCTCAGCTCCTTCCCGTATCCGAACACGTCCTTCAAGTGGTTACACCATTACCACTTAGCACTTTCTTCCCTAGGTATATATAGCACCTCATTTTTTTAATTAACAGAGATTACCACCCAAGGTTTTAGATGTTCATTTTATCCGTTTTATTCCTTTCTCTGCCTGGTGCCAACATGCTGGCTGGAGAGAGAGATTTAGTTTCAACCTACTACCAATGCAATAGAGCTGACATTGTCGCCTACTTTTGTCCGCAGATATACTACATGCCACGATAGCAAAACGGAATTGCTGTACTCGTAAATCCACATTCAGTTTTCTCCATATTTTTTCTCATTCATTCTAGTTTACTTTGTAATTTTTTGCTCAAGGGTGAAAGCGCTTACTTCCCCCTTCCTGAGACTGAGTATGGCTACAGTTAAAAATTATAGATGCAGCAAAAAAAGTAAAGACGCGTCCAAAGAGTAAATGTCAGTTTTCTCTAGCATTACACTCCGAGAAGGAATAAATTCTGGAAAATGAAAGGAGCCAAAGGTTCTAAGTCTATGTATTTTAGAATACATATCTTTTATATAAAAGTCTTAGATGATGTGCCTACTTACGAAATGAAAATTTCATGCTACGATTCCAAATGTTTGTTGACTATCACTTCCATTGACGATGGAGGGGAAAGCAGTTGAAGATCCAATGATTTGTCTATCGTGTGAACCCATGTTCCTGTGATTTAAAGGCAATTTGTGCCACTCACACCCATTCGATCTCATAATAGAAATAAGACACTTACTCTCAATCCTCTCATCCAACCGAGAGCTAATTTCTTGTGTGGCTTGGAATGAATGCATTCCTCTCCTCTGCCTATAATATATGCACCCAGGAATTAAGTGGAGTGAGAATTACTTATTGCTTTTTGATAACAACTTTGATTTCATTCTTTCCGGTACACCACACTACATTAAACGCAAATCTGTGTATCACTTTCTACATCACTACATACATATACCGGCTCATGTTCATCGTATTGATTTGGGCAAATACTGGGTATGAAAATAAAAGTATATTATGAAAGTATAGTAACAAAAGCGTAGCATTTCGCCCTTGACATTATTTTAGTTTCAATCTGCAACGCACAAAATATTAGTTTATTCACCTGACTGACTTGAGCTAAATATGGTTTTCCTGCCCAATAATTTAAATATTCCCACCATAATCAACTAAATACACCCAATAAATATCTACCTACATACATACGATTTTCGTTTTAATTTTGAATCTAGTGTAACCGTTAATTAAAAGTACATATCCAATCAAAGGCACAAGCAAGTCACTCCTACATCATCCTCGTCAGTGGGCAAAATTCATCTGTGCAAAATGATAGCCTCGAGAGGAGTTGACGATCTGAGTCCTGATGCCTCCTTGCCCTACTTAATTTCAACGTTTATTGCTGGGAGGAAATTGAAAATTGTTGTGATATAAGGCGTCATTTTATGTACGACTGGACATGGTAGTAGGGAAATACTTGTATACATGGCTGGGTCGTAAATGTTTGGTTGAATGGTTCTTTTAATGTTATCTGTGGACGAGAGCGGTGTCAATTAGGAGCGATAGAATGATGAGGGATGAGTAGGGAAGAGGACATTGTTGGCAAGCGAGTTCTTCTGAGGACTGACCACTGCCTAGACGTGCCTTCCGCACTTCTGCTCCTCTGCCATGTATGTATGTGGGAGCCGGAGTAAGGGGAATGGGTAATTTTATCTGGATGGTGTGACATAGTTTGATGATGATGGGAATATGGGAAATGGCGGGGTAATAATGGTGAAACGACATTTTCATGAAGGAATTCAATGGTTTGAATGTAGGACGTATGGAAGGGAAGGGAAATGGACGGAAATGAAGGTGAATATGCTGATGTGATTTGAGTGTGTGTGTGTTTGTGGGTGTTTGCGGGGATGGGGGTTGGGATGTTGGGAAGGGGGAGAGTGAGGGCTCCATGAATCAAATAAATGAATTTAGGTCATGTGTTCTCTAACGACCGATGTGCTTGAGTTCATCATGCCGGAGAACAATTAGCAGGCTGTTCACGGAGCGGAAAGCGAAAATTTACTCATATTTATACTCATCAGACCTTCATATTTCTCATTTATTACCCGAACCAGAGGAAAAAGGGAAGCGCTTCCTGGCTCCTAACACTCTTTATTACATCTAATGCTTCATTTTTGTTCACACATTTTGTATACCTTTCCACGCGAAAGCATTTTGTTGTTCCCTCTCCCCTAACTACTTTCTCTCTCTCTGTCTCTATTTACCCACCCCACATACACCCCCATCCTCCACCGTATCCATAGATGCCCGGGAGAGAAGAGACAAGAGGCAGAGGAAACTACAACCAGACATTTCCTGGCAACATTTCTTGTCATCATAAAAACAACAAAGTACCACCAGCTTTCTTTCACAAAGACATCTCCTTTCTCTGTATCTCTCTCTTGCTTTCCCCAACTTTCACTTTTATTGTTCCTCCACACGCGTCCTTTCCAGCCTTCACTTATTCACGCAATGTCCATGATACAAAGTTACAAGCATATAGAAAAGGATGCTTTCCACCAGAAATTTAAATTCCAGAATCTATCTTGCGTTGACCATTCCCTTCCGTCTGCAGTTTGCGTCTGTATGCGATGCCTACAGAACAGATTACAAGAACTATTTTAAACGTGGCTTTTATATCAAGATTTGTTATTTTGCCAATGTGTTTGCCTATACGTATGTATTAGCGTTGACTCTAATACTACACTTCAGGAACGGATGGGAAGTTGACGTGGATGTATCAATGTATGTATATTGTACCGAGTTTTTATATTTTACTGGTAAATATAATGTGATGGTAATTTATGTAGGAATAGACTGGTAATTTTATTTGCAATGATAGACTGTATTCTCCGCAGCTCTGGAAAGCCCTGTACAGACTTATAACAGGGGAAAGTCACCCGGTTTCCAGTAATGTGATAAACCTATAGAATCATTTAAGTACCGGCCATAATCGTAAAAGTTGTTTGGAAGAGTGAAAAGAAATTGGAAAATATTGTATTTAAATGACTGTAGGTGAAAAATGTTCCCATAAGTATATAGACGCCGATATGCACGTGAAACGGTGTTAAAATTACTTGGAGGAGAACCACGGGAAACATGAACTACCTACCTAGGATGTTAATGTATGAGGATTCATGATGATGGGAGCTCTTGAGGAGAGTCTCTATTCCCTATTCCCTCCATCAAGCATATGCAGAGTTTAGTATATCTTTTATTGTGAATATATTTAGAAGAAATCCAGACAGAGATTATTTGTTGGTCTTTTTAGAAAAAAGGAAACGCTCTATGCAGTGTTGTGGAATGGAGTGCAAGAGAAAGAGAACTCAAAACAGCTTTATTTCCTACATAAGCCCTTCATGCAGGTATGTACTGCTACACTAAGATTGCCGCTATACATGCATACATACGTACTTTGGTCGGGTGGTCGGTCGGTGGGTCCAGAGTTCCAGAGTGGGATTGAGATAGAAGAGATTCGTTTGTGGAAAAGAGGGCAATAATGGGGAAGAGCGACGCTGTTCTCTCTCCTGGCGGTGGTTCCAAGTGGCGGTAGGTTGGCTGGGAAGGGTAGTTGGCAAAAGAAGGAAATAGTTCTCAAAAAGCCACCATTCGTCACTTAGATAGGTGCTTGGAGACATAAAAACTCACCGCAATTCGTTTCTCTCTGGGTACTCTGTAGAAAAAGGAATTCTGCACAGACACAGACTTACAGACCCGACAAAACTATACATGAAGTAGCACTACAAAACACGTTCTACACTGACACCATCCCAGAACCAAAGCACAACTTGTCCCTCATGCAAGACCACCTCTTAGTCTCACTAGTCTCTGCTCTTCTTCCCATGGAAATTCAATGGAGGCATAAAGTACTACTACCACTACACGTATAAACATACCTATGTACATACCTATCTGCTGACTCTACTTACCACAGATATTCTCACTCCTCCTTTTTTACGTCGTCCTTCAAAAAGCCTTTAGCTTACCGGAACAAAAAAATTTGTGATCTTTTACTACCATTCTTCACAATTTACTTGCATTACCTCGCAGCCTGTGTCTATCCCTATGTACCCGACCACGAAGTACCTGATTCTCTATACAGAGATACAAGAGTCCATGACCGCGTACGAAAAAAGCCTGTAAAGTCTGTAGCTTGTGTATGCATGTATGTAGGCACTTGCATGTGGCTGAGCTGCGTTTGTAAGCGACTTGAATTGATATCACACATGCCGTAACATTCCCCTTCCTGTCATTTTTCTCTCAACCACTTTTTACGGGCTTCATTCAATTTTGTTTAAATCCAGCTTTTGTGAGGTTTATGTGTAGGTATTTTTTTTTTCCAGCCAGCCCAAACATTTTTCATTTCATCGCATGGAATTAAGTTTGAATCACTTTCATTTGAGCATACATAATGAGTGCAGTGCGGTGTAATTTTGGGACTCTGTGTCACGCTGGGAAGATTAAAAGATGAGAACATTATATATTTTATATATTATTATGTGAGGAGATTTGATACTTTAATAGGACATAAGGGCACGTTTAGAGGATGAATTTTCAGGGGGAGTGTGATGCATACACTCACGTGAGTTATGCAATAATATTATTCTGTCTTCAGCTATTCCCTCTGATTTACATCTACCGCTCTCTCTCTCTCTCTCTCTCTCTTCCAGTGTCCATGGCAGCTTCCAGGGATTTTATCTGTGTGGTCGCCCACCACATTTCCGACAGTATAATCCAAAATCCAAAGAGCCTATAAAATCCTAAACGATTACATATTTCATGCTGGAGAGAAGAGCGCTTCCAAGGATGGAATGCTCTACTGTGCATATAAATCGGATCAAGGAGAGAGAAGGAGATACATGTAACACACTCCATAGTGAGCAGATACTTTTACACTCTTACTATAGGAATGCTCCACGTTCCATCCCCCCTTCCAACAAATCTGCATTCACAACAGACTGCTCGCTCTCGACTGGACAGACAGAGTCTAATGTACTCGAGACGCTAATGCAGTCGTACATATGCTATCTTGTAAGTAGAGATGTAGCTTAATAGGTGTATATTTCAAAGACAATGGCATTCAATAAGTACACAGATTTCACTTCTACTGCATTTGCACCAAACCTACAGGAACCTGAGGTTGTGAATGAGGGAAGTACAAACATTCATACTCACATCTATTTGAGTGGATTGGAATGCTTGCGTTGAAATAATTAAGAATGTGCAAGATAGCAACTTTCAAAATAACTTGCTTAGTACTCACTTAGTAAACGTATACTTTAAAACAACAAACGGAATCTCAAAAGGAAGTTTTCATCTCTATCTTGGGGAACTTTTCAACCCTTCCATAACTTTTCTGAATAATTACTCAATTCATAGTGCGTTTTATACCCCTCTGAACATGTTATTGTTAACAGTAGGATTTTCCCCACGATGGTGTGGGCAATGCAATGGTGGGCGATAGAGAAAGGCAGTGCAGTGGTCTGGATCAAAAGCTGTTATACGTAGTCGATCAAAATCACTAGCACTGTAATAAAAGAAGAGTGAAAGAGTGTGACTTGCTAAAGATGCAAACCACAGAGGAGCAATAGTCCTATTATCAAGTGTGACAGTCTCTATCTCGGGAAATTATTAAGCTGTTCACCTCCTGTCGTGCAAACCTTTCCTAATGGCCTTCTCTCGAGATTGTAAAGAGTCAAGGAGAGAGAGAGCGCGCGTGTGTATGAGGTATGCAGCTGAAAGCATGGGATGGAAGGTGTAACGTATGGTAGGTAACTTCATTTAGATTATATGCCCTTCTTCGTTCAAATGAGCAAGATTCCATTGAGTGCCATAAAGCTCGTGCAGACAGTATACTCCACACGTAATTTCAATTTTACATTTTCACCAATCAATACCAAGAATTAAGGAATAACGAAATAACGGAATTACGTGGGAACACACGGAAACACCCCAACAACATACATGCATGCAATTCCAAGTCCAACTTCATCAGTTCAGCATGCTATACAATCTGTAGTTAGCCTCATATCCTGTACTGCAGAATTTTAGCTTTGAGCAAGTGAAGCGTAGAATTTCACTTTCCCTATGTACCTATCCATACAAATAAATCGTTCAATTATGTATATATGTAACCTAATGCTCCATTCGTATGTAGAGGAAAGTAAAGTAGATTTGTGTAAATATGAGAAAATAATTATGCCAATTCCCTCATTTCCCTGCCCCGCTTTCCCTTCCCATCCCTGCCCTGGTTTGACGTTCCTCCTCGATATAGAGTCTATACTCATTTCCCTTTTCATTTCACCAGCCACAAACCAAAAGAGCCTCGAACATGAAGTTACTCATTGGCGTGCGGTGCTTTCCTAGATTAATTCTTTTCATATCTGTACAGCACAGTATTAGCTTTCACCAATACTAACGACGGGACTAGTGATGGGATGGTTGGATCTTCACTCCACGTTGGAAAACTAGTTATTTTTTTTAATCTGAAATGCCCTAAATTAGCTTACACTCTACATCTCTACATTCTTTATTTTTTTATAAACAATATGTTATTCAAAATGGGAAAAGTATTTTTAGCAACTATGAGCAAACATTTGCAACTTTTAGTGATAACCTTGCTTAAACTAATCTTTTATTTAAAAATCAAAGTTTTCACAAATTTAAAGCATTGCATCTTCTAAGATTCTGCTTTCGCAAAGAAAAGTCGGAGCATAACTGGGGAGGGATAATTGGGATATGGGAGAATTGCCTCGTGAATGTCAAGTACTGAGCTGAAATTGAGGAGAGAAAGAGGGCAAAGGAGATTTGCATATTCCATGAAGTGCATAAAATAGGGACGACAGAAAATGCGGAGAAAGCAGGGAAAGAAAAGCTTTTTGTGTGAGTCTTACACTATGTATGTAAACAAGGAAAGATGTACGGCTCTATGGATATATATAGAGAGTACGGCGGCAGAGTAGCAAAGCGGAGTGCGAGTGAAGAGAGGAAGCTGAAGATTGGAGTAAAGTTGAACATTTTCAAAAAGAAGTTACGTAAACATGTGTTGGCAGATAGTCTTTGGAGCTGAGCCTTAAGATTCAGATACCAGTACAAGATAGAGACATTTACCCAGAGATTTATCGGTTTCTATTGATTCCACTGGATTGCATCGTTTCCCTTTCAAACATTCTTCCGCAGGGCAGAGAGAAATAAATTGAGAAGAGTAGTGGGTGGAGGAGTCCGTAGATATGCCACTGTGTTCTATTGTAAACTTGTTCTTATTCTAATTCCATCCGATGTATATGGTGTACATAAGCTTTTCGGATGCCCATTCTGCTCATGATATATAAGTATGAAATAAGTCAATAGGGAGAGCTATCGGTGGTATGTACTCGGAGAAACAGAGCAGAGCATACTTTAGTTTCAAATCCAATTCTACAAGTTTATTCTAAAGAGGTCTTAACAATAAGCCGCCCTGTCACACTGAATCAGACTCATTAAGCCTTTCCCACTAAAATTACTCAGCCATGCGTCTTCATTAAGATTTTTAGTTTGTCTCGTTCTTTGCCCATTCCCCAACGACTAAACTACCCTACGTTAGCTCTACACGCACACACATTATTTGACGCTTGTGGAAATTGTAATCTTGGTGAACATAAATTTTTACTCACGATCCAATTAGATCATCATAGAAAAAAACATTGTCTCCTTTCATGTCCCTTCCTTCCCCACTTTCCCTTGTCCAATAAAACCTGGAATGGTTTTCTCACCCAAAACGGGAAGACTAGCGTAAGAAGTAAAAAAAAATATGGAGAGTGCTAAAATTAACGATGGAGCTACACTGATCTGTACTGCAGAGAATTTGAGATGCAACTTTTTCTTTTCGTTTCAACTTTCTTCCCCCAAAATTACAAGCATGGGATGAGAGTATCCAGTTATAGCACAGCAGAGCGTACTTAGCGATATCTATATTTACAGTCTTAGTCATCTAGCTATAGAGATAAATGAAGTTGTTACTGTAATAAATGCGTAAACTTGAGACATGTATGAGTTTGAAATGTAGATGCCTTCATTTTGCGTGTATGAATTGGAAATAACTTGGCTCTGACTGGAGTCTAACTTCATTCGTCAGAATTTATGGAATGCACAGAATCGGAGTAAATGTATGGCAAGGGAAAGAGTTGAGACATTTGATAAAAGCAAGTGGAATGAAAGTCTTCCATTCAACACAAGTTTTTTCTCTCTACGTATGTAGGTATGTATACAGATACTTCATCCTCCTCATATTCTTGTACATTGCTTCTTTCCTTCCATTTCAACGTCTTTATTCTAGGGATGGATCTTTTCCCTCTTGGTTTCTGCGCCTCTCTCATATTTAATTTCTACAACTCATCGTCAGTCAGTGTAATGCCCAATAATTCGATACCTGTTCATACTCAATGATATGGAATAGCAAGACATGCTGGGAAAGGCATCATAACTGTTTCCCCTCTTCCTAACCATCATGACATACGGGTTTCCTAGAAAGTGTGTGAGCTCGCTCCTTGAGCTTTCCATTTCTACCTTTAGTTCGCCTCTGTAGACTTCGCTGGCGTTTGCTGCCTTATCTGTTCTCGTCGTGAAAATTGCTTCTACAATGACTAGATGATGGTTAGAGAAACGAGAAAGATGGGAGAAAGGCCAGGAGATCGTAAAAGTGAATGGTCTGGTAACACCAATCCAGGAATTAAGCCATCTTCTCACCAACTTTTCCCATAACTATATCACAACTACGAACACTCCAGACGAAAAGCAAAAACCAAAGCCTCTGTACAGGCATAGGCAAGCACTCTACGCATGCACGTACATAGGTATGCACTGCTATAAATGGACAAGTATAGTATAAATTGCCACTCTTCCGGCCCATCTTTACGCTTCTTCCCCGCCGTTTTTACATACTTGCCTACTTATTTGGTCTCACCTTCCATGTGGGATGAATGAAATGAGCATTGACCAGGCAGCAGTTTCAGTTCCAGCCACGTCAAATCCTCCGTAGTGGTGTCCTCCGCATAACTAACTTTAACTTCCAATCTAACATGAGACTTTGAGCATGCTTGAGCGTATCATTTTCAACTCTTTCGACATAATATACCCCTGTATAGCTGGGACAGTTTCTGCTGATTGTGAGTGTAATTCCTTCTGCTGTATCTTGTCTCTAAGTTTGGAACCATCTTTAGGTATACTGAGCTACCAAGCATACACCACATCATTCGATTGCATTGCATTGGAAGGGAAAGTAGCCACAAGGAAGTGAAAGTTGTCAAAGCCTAAGCTTACGGACATACGCATAAGCAAAATGTAATGTAGGGCAATTGGTTGGAAGATGGGACAGATAATTTCCCCCGTAATCCTTTCACCCCCTTCCAACTTGTTATTTGATCCTACAATATGATATGATATTTATTTTGTGGGTAGTCTGGATTTTCTGAGGATTATTTCCCCTTCTGTAGAATATAATTAAATTGAACTCTTTAGCTGCAATTAGACGGACACTTGAGATCCGTATGTAAATAAAATTGATTATTTTCTCTCAATAAAATTCTTTTTATTGTCGTCTTAGCTATTTTTTATGTAAAGGCTTCCCACAATACAACTAGGTAGCTCTGCTAAGGTGCTTACTCCTATCATATCAATATTGGCCTAGGAAATAATTACATATTGATTTAGTGCCAGCCATGAGAGACGTAGTACAACTTATACTTTTATACCAGTAGTAAGATATTTTACTGGGTTTGGCTTCAAAGATTGTTCTTTCGTGCAACTTAAAAGATACTTTGTCTACTCTGCCTCCCAGCCAGAGGCACGGACAGAGCGAAAGGACTGTGGGATTCTGGTGAGTGGAGGGAGCTTTCGCCGTTACATGCAATCGAGTGGGAAGCTAGCATTTACAAACACGCATAGCACAATACACGCTGCTTGTACCCATGCACATTGTCTCTCACATTCCTCCTACTTTCACTCGCGGTCAGCTCAACTTTAAGTATCAAACGAAACCTTTTATCTCCCATAGACACCCACCCTTTACAACATACTTAAATATCATTCCATTTCCCAAAACATCTTCAACTGTCAGTTGGACTGCTTTTCTCCGTAATGCACCTTTTCAAACCTCAGTAACTTACTCAGGCGGGTGCTCCTTGACTCGCTTATGTACTCCTACACAAACCCAAACCCAACATTTAACATTTACTTCACAAGAAATGCATCACCGTAGGAGAAAAGCTTGAAAAATAATAAAGTAAAATCAGGCAAACACAAGGGGAAAATAACCACCGTATTGAAAGTTTGGAGCTTCATTGCATTTTAATTTTTGAGAGTTAATTGAAGAGACACCTGAGCTGGATCCTTGGATGAATATTATTTTGAAATGAATTATGAAACATAATTATTATAAAATTCTAGGAAAGCCACTCAGAGGGGAAACATCAGTACATATATAAATGTATGCATGAAAGAGCACACTAATTCCTACGCACACCTACCAATGCATTTGTTTGTATGTAGGTACCTAGGTACTTGTGTACTGTAAGCTACTTATAGGCAGATAGATACCTGAGTTGGGATTTGACTTGGGTAATACCTACAGTAGAGATATTCATCAACAAGGATGGCCTTGGGTTATTTTGAGTACAACTATACCTATTGGATTGTTGGAGTGCACAGTCGACTTGTTCTGGATCCTAATGGTGGTTATGTGAAGCAGTATGAAGCTCCAAGAGGAGAGGAAAAGGACTTGGACACATACGCAGAGACAAGACTGGATTTCAAGTGGATTCTACCCGTCCAAACTCACCCGTGAAACCATGAATAGCCTCTGCCTCCGAACCACGAGTATAGAGTATCAACAGAGAGGATACTTAATCCCAACAAATTTAACATGGCAACAAAATACTAATTTCGCTGGAGGTAAAAGTAGAGACATGCCTCCATACAATGGCCCTTCGTCCTGTCCCAACGCTCCGCACTCTGTATCGATTCCTTATCCATGTCATTAATATTTTATGTGGAAGATAAGAAAGATGCTTTCCAGCTTCAATTGTTTGTCCACAAGGAAATGCATGGTTGGATTACAAGTTTCAATTTACAACCAGGCATTCATATTGAGAACATGGCTGACTCTACTCAATCCTTATGCACGATCTGTTACTATACGATTCATTCCAAATTTCTTTGACTAATGGAATTAGTCAACTTCCCTTCCTTCCTTATTCCGTCTCTTGGATTGAACTCCCACCCTCATTAGTTGTTCTTGTTAGCGGACTGACACTCCTTACTTTCTCTCTTTCTTAGATGAACGTCTAAGCTATGGATTGTACTGGCAGTCAATGGGGTCGCGTAAAGTTTCGCTCGAAACCCGATACAGGATTCAAAGACAATTCTTTAGTGTACGGTGGAAATACAACTTTCCTTGTTTTTTTACTCATTATATTAGCGATTTTATTGTAAGTGAATTTGAAAGCTGCATTTAAATTCATTAATTTTCATGCCAACAAAGACGACAATTTTGATATTACTTAAACCCCATAAATCATTGACACAGTCATTATCAGGACAGATGTGTAGCATCTGAGAAGAATTTACTTATAATTTGTTTATGAATTTAATTTAATGTAATCTTGAATATTTATACAATTTATAGAATCATTTTGCATGCCGTTACTGAAGAGAGACCTTCTTCCCCTTCTGAGAAAGATTTTTTATAAAGTTTGATGTTTACAAGCTTTGTCTTTAAAAGCAAAGGCTTTACGAAAGAAAGTTGGCTTGGATGTCATTCACCCTTACATTTCTTCTGCTAAAATTTTGTAATACATACGCAGTGAACGAAAGGGGAAAATAAACAACCCATGTTTCCCTCAACGGAACCATCTGTCTTATTTTCTCGTGACAAATCTACGTATAGCCAATGGTAATTAATTATTTTTCAATTCAAAGCACAAAGCAGAAAGTGTGGTGTTTACATACATCTAATATCTTTTAATTAAAATGTACATATTTTAAAATGCGAGTCAGCCTGGAGCAGAAAGCCTCACAGCACAGGGAGAGAGCTTTTGTTATAATGTACCTAATTGAGGCTTGATGTTTTCGTCTCATTAAAATATTTAAATGCAATGTAAATGGCGGCTACAGCTACAATTACCCACACTGAACATTCATTATAAGTCATTGACAAGGGCTCTTCAAAGGCACCACTCAGGCATGGCTAATCCGATATGTGACAGTGTGTGAGGGGAAATTACTATGGTCTAATTTGCGTCGGTACTTCAGTCCCTTTATGTTACGTACAGATATTTATATTTTTCCGTCAAGTGTAATGGTTTTATTTAGTGGAGTGTATAAATGTCGTTAATCTGGTGAAGTTGGAGCGAGTGTGTCTGAACAGTGCACTGAACTGGCTATAGGTATATACATATATACATTGAGAGAAAAGCAACACTGAATAGTGAATAAATGGTGCTGGATGAGCTTATTATGATGAGCATTTGAGGTGGTTGGCCAAAATCAGAGAATTAGGATTGATGTGTGAGGCAGATGTGACAACAGCATCAATTTCCTTTGATCACTTTGATGTGAGTCGACTCCAGCCCGAGAGATCTTCTTCCTGGGCGACGAGGACAGAAGACACTAGTGCTGACTCAATATTTGGATGCAGAGCGGAAATTTTGCTTTGTTTTCTACTTTCAGCTTTTCCCGTCTTCCCTCACACGCCAACCAACTTTGTCAACCAAGCCATGTTCCGTCGTACATGGGACCTATAGTACCTAGCAATGCATACTGAAAGACTGTGTAGGTGGTGGTAGGTACATTGGGATGATATTATTCCACTTGAGACAGATGACTGTGCACTCTGTAGGGCTTTGCTAAATCCTAACTGATGTATAGGGATTGAATACATCAGCTTCTGCTTCAAGTCTGTCCCAATGCCGATGCAGTGCAGATACATGAGACGCATGCATTGGACTTTGAATTCTTCTCATGAGCCTTCCCTTTCCCTCATGCACCCAAACTCCTTCACTTTCTCACTTGTTCTTTTTGCATTAACAAAGATCCCTTGACCCATTCCATTGTATTTCCGCACGACCACCTATGTACCAATTCCTCAAAATTCCATCATTCATCCATCCCTACATCTCTCTCTCCCTCTCTCTCTCTCTCATCCAGTCAATCTCAAATGATGTCCTTCCCCTCTACTGACCCAGTTTACATTCTAAAAAAACCATGTCAAAGCAGGCATGTTAAATGATGATCAAATCAGAACTGGGAAAAGACATGTTGACGTTGGCACCCTTTCAACATTAAATCTTCCCAGATATTCCTTTCCCTTCAGCTCTCGACTTAAAACATTAAAAATAACATTGAGATCTTCTAATTATATACTTTCCGCTTACATTTCAATTTAAGAACGTGTGCTCCATATATTAGCTCAGTGGATATTTATCTCTCAGATTACATTATTACATATTACCAAGGAGCTCCTGGGCTGACTGTGAGCTGGAAATGTAAATGTTTAGTAATTATGAGTAATTTATGAGCTGAGCGCGTGAGAAAGAGTTTAAGCTCATGAATCTCCCCTCTAAGAGCACATTCATTTCTTTTTGTATTAATAAATATAAATGGAATGGAATGGAAGTAAATGATTTCTAGAATGTCTTGTCATGTTTCAATTCATTTCACTCCTGTTTCAGCTCCTTCCTGGCTCTTGAGGTATGGCTTTACGGATATTAAGCATAATTTGTGTGCTTTTAATTCATTATGTATATGGCCTTGGTTAGGATTAGGATTAGGAATAGGGATGTGGGGTGTATTGGGAAGTTGGGAAGTTGGGTCTGGGCTGACACGCGTATAGAGAACTAATTTTTCAAAGGGGAGTTTCCCACAAACATACAATTATCATCTTTCTCCAGACATTTTTAAGGTTGGCTACGGCGAGTGAGTGGAAAACAAGACTTTCGTTTGTGTACAAGTTGCACAACGTGGAGATGCGGAACGTAAATATAGGGAACTTAGAGCTTGGGAGCCTATTCAGACAGCATTAGGAGGAGGGGAATTTGTCGAGGAAATTTTGAGTTCTGAAAGGCGTGAAATGAAGCTGACTTATAGGGTAGCTTAGCATAGTATAGCATAGCCTGGTACACATATAGCATATATGTATATAGGCCCTCTGCAGATACTCACAAAAAGTAATAGGAAACAATTTCTCTTTATAGAAGGGCGTATGTATAAGTAAGTATGTATCTAGTCTGCCTAGTCTGCGGGGTGGGATATTCACGTATCCTTACAAATAACAACGACCCAGCGTCTGTTGTTCAGGATGACCTCCCAACATCCAAGTAAGGATAAGTGCCCATGAATATATATCAGTCGCCTATAGGTGCACCGTGAAAGGGAAACAAAATAGATGATATGGGTAGTTGTGTTCGACAAAGAATCTCACAACCCAACAGCCCGACCCTCCACAGAAATACACACATTTTATTACAAACTGAACCTCAACTGAGAGCAGCTGTAAGCGAGCTTAGCCCATTGATAAGGAAGGATAAGTAAAATGCCCTGCGTCCCATTGTAGTCTCAAGTGCTTTCATGAATTTGCAACTTCAGGTGAATTTAATGGTCGTTACTCTCCTTGTCAAACTTGGATTCAGAACTGACAACAATACGAAATCAATTGATAGATTAATATTGATAAATTGATACGCCGGCACAGATAGGCTGTGTGTAGGGAGTAGCATGTATTCTCTCCAGCTTTCCCTAGCGCACCCTAAATTCAAAATCCTTCCCACAAGTAGTATATAATTACTCGACTACATCACTTCCACTAGTCGTAGTTCCGCTCTGGAATCCCATGAATTTAATCCGGTAATAATTCCTTGGGTAAATTAATGAAGATAAGCATACTCATGCACTCAAGTTGAGAAAGAATGCAATCTAATATAAACTGAAGGTGATGTCATACCGTAACCGTAAATTCAACTGTGGAAAGTAGGAGAGTATGATTTACTAGTTGTAAGTTTCTGCTATATGCGTAATATATTCATATATGTAGGTGTATGGACCCGAGTTGAAAGAACTTGAGTTGCTGCTGAGATAGGATTCGTAGTGCTACTTCACTTTCACGGGAGATTATTATATACCTATGTATCTGTGTTGTGATAGTTTGTGTGGGGCTCTGTACATGGTTGGAGCTACATAGGAGTGGAGTGGAGTGGAGAGGAGGAAAGGAAATTTAGTTGTTGGATTTTGGGGAATAAATGGTAAGCGTAATCGTAGTATCATCCATCCCATCCGTTCTTTACTACCGTTACCATTTCCTCCGGTTGATAGCACAAGAGAATTTTTCCGTTACATGTCCTACGCTACGCGTACCTCCTAACTTGTGGGATTACATAGATTATATCCGGTTAAATGCCACATTCCAATGTACTTTAGGGGAAGGACCACGTTAAATGATTTTTATACAAATTACTTCGAATCCGGTCTCAGTCTCGGGCTCTGCGTCTGCTTTTGCGTATGTTCTCCAGCACTGCACTGGTCATAGTTGACTTTCATTATAATTATCCTAATTACGCTCTCAAATGAGATTTTCCTCTGGCTATACGTTTCATGTGGGGAAAAGATTAGACAGCGTGTTTCACTTCTATGTTTGACCTGGACGTACTAATATAGCAATGCGGTATATCAGTTACGGTTCGCAAATGAGAAAATACCTCCATTTCCACCCTCAATATGAGTGTGTCTACCTATAAGGTTCGATGTAACTGAGATGTGTACAACGTGTAGTTTGCGTTTGCGAATTAATTAAAATATTTATTAATTTTCTGTGAACAGACATATTTGTCATTTTTATGTATGAACCCGGAACTACTACCTACATTCATACATATATTTACCTACTTCTACCATGCAAAATCATACTACAGACATTCGTATTCTATGTATACATAATTTCATCAGTTTTGACTGACGAATATCATATGAATTGATCGTTCTGTAAAATGTGCAATTGTCAGAATTGCTCTACATGTATCGAAGGATCACATTAGTTTATCCTTACCGACTTGGAAGTGACTAGATTCGGACGTTATATGGGAATCATTAAAAACTTCATTTATTTAAGTTTGTTTTTAGAAATAAGATTCGAGAGGGGCCTTCCGTTCCCTCTCATTTTCTCCTGTGGATAACACAAGGGAATTTTTCAGTTACCCGTATCCTACTATGTATCACCAGGTTGATTCATATTACGTCCGTTTAGTCTTCTCTTCCACTTAGGTACCAGCGCACCTTTGGAGGGCAGCTGGCATCGATTTTTATGCAGCGAAGGAAGTAAATAATATACAAAGCCAAAGCAGTTTGTACACCAGTAACACATATTTTCAAGCATTTAGCTCAAACGTAGGTACCTACATTATTAAATACTGAAACAGAAGCCAGGAAATTGTAAAAACAAATGAAGATGTCCATTTCTTCAAAGACTTGGAAATTGCATCAAAAGAATTGGGTATTTTCTAAAATTTGCATTACAACTTCAAGTGTTTGAGCTTGTAATTAGACATGCTTTGCATGAATGATAGGAGCAACTCAAAAAAGAATGGGTGAATTGATTTTCGGTCATTGAAGAGCATTCTATTGTATTCCACATGATTTATGCGGTTGCCCTGATTCTTTTAGTAGTGAATCTCAAATGCAGACGTTTGGATGTAACCTTAGTCTATACTACGCTCTGGTTCCGTGAGTCTTATTTTAAATTCAACTTGAGTTTCTTCTCTGCAAATATAAACCGTGGCACATGCTTCACGCGACATTATTTGTTGACTGTTGTTTGTGTACGGTTTATCACTGTCATAGTCTTGGGCAGAGTTGACAAGGACTTTAAATATTTATTCTCGTAAGACTTTGAGTAACCTTGTTCATTTTCCCCTTGTTTTATCCTCCTTCGTTGACTACAACAGTACTCGTAGTAACACGGTTCCCACGAGAGCCAAAGGACCCATTGGGGTCACATTTTTATTGCCTAAGCTTTCTGTGATTCCGCATCGATAAATTGAGGCTGCCGTAGTATGAATGCTCCGTCAAACATTGTGTCAGAAATATGTAGGATGCTTTATTTATTAAAAAGGAACGGTGATACATGTGATTATGATTTAAATTAGTCGTTGGGATGTTTGTTGGAAATTAAGTTTTCACAAAGCTAGTACTAATTAGTTGTAACAGGAATATCTGTGCATATAGATCGATGTTTTAATAGTTTTGAGGCTCTAAAGGAAGTATACTCCACAACTTTTGCTCCAAGTAAACTAATATGATTAATTTAGGGGAAGGGGGCATCAGAGTGATTGCGATATATAAATATAGGTAAATATATGGAGGAGTGGGGGAGTTGAGTAAAAGTTTGTGAGCCCAAGTGACATGATTAAAGATGGGAGAGTTTATAAATACGATTATTGAGAAAATCTTGTGGAGGTCGTTGAGAAATCAGAAGAGCTTAACTGTTCACGGTCTGATGGAGAAAAAACTCTTAACATGGAATGAAATATTTAGGAAACTTTTGAGTTATAGTCGTTTAAATTTGAGGATCAGATTTTCTAAAAGTGAGAGTGGAAACGAAAGGGGAAAGGGAGAAAGAGAGGAAACGGAGGGAAAAAAGAAGCCAAGATTTATAGCGTTCGAACGTCCATTATTACCAGAGAAAAGGGGAGAAAGAGTGAGAGAGAGAACAGAACTGATCAGCCGCTCTTTTTAACTTCAACTCTCACAGCTACAGCTACACCACCACCGTCACTAACTATACTCGCCTCTATACTTTCTGAGGCTTTTTTGGGGGGTTCGACTGAACAAGTGAACCCTGAAAAGTTGTTCCATGGAGGAAAGCTCCTTTATCTAGGCATTTCACTTTTCCTTTTCTTGAACCAGTCGCCTTGACTCTACCTACTTACACTCTCTCTCTTGTACATGTAGATAAGCATATTATTCTTCCTCTCAGTTTGCATTTCTTTTCCATGGATGTAACCTACCCACAAATATGATATCTAGATGGGAACCCGCACTCCATGCACATTCGCATCCCGAGGCGTAGTAACCTAAAGAGAATGAATAAGAACACGAGAAGAGAACATGAACATACGTGCAATTGAAATCTTTTCTGTCTTGTAGTATCTACTCCAAGGCCTGTTTTGAAACGTTCACCAATGCAATGTCTGTGGCCATACAAGTCACTTTCTCTAGCCTCCTGCTTTCTCTTTTTCTGCTGCCTTCTCTATTTGCTACATCAGGGACTGTCTGTACAGCTCTGGTAAAGTAGTATCTGTCTCTCTGTCTGTATGTAGAAGATACATGTACGGAGCAACAACTCCAACTCTGATTCTGATATTTCAAAAAGAATAAGGGAAAGCTTTAGTTTTGAAAAATTTTACTGTCGCCCAGACTTACATCTCGATTTCATTCTATTCACTCCGATACAATGAAATGGGCTTTCTCTTTCTTTCACTTATAAATGGGAATTTTATAGACCATTTCATTTCGGTGTAAGAACGTCTATAATGGTGCTCCATTGAAAAATGACAGAGTACTCACCTCCATATTTTACATTCCTAACTACTTCACCATCTCTCCCTCTCCCTATAGCCCTCTCTCATCCTCAACATATGTAGAATCTGATTCCTTCCCCACACACTTAGCCTATTAACGCGTACCTACCTTTTATGTCTCACAACATCCATAAATCTCCTCTTCTACACTTTTACCATCTATGAATTTATGAATAGATTTATCTTTTTCTCAGCCTCAGCATTATTTTTTTTTCCTCAAGCCAAAAAAATATGCTTCATTCAGCCATCTTTATATCTCCACTTAAATTTCATTCACTTCCTCTACGAGACACTATATAGTTTTTATATCGTCTAAATGTCCCGCCAATTATCTCTCATACATTAAAAATATTGCGGGCCAGACAGAACTTAACTGGAGTTAGGATTTATGACTACATGTACAAAGCATAGCAATGTTGTGAACTTTAGATCGGCTATCTTCATAATGGCGAAGGTGTAGATTTATGTAGACTTGATCTTAACTATAAAGGCCAAGGAAGGGAGCATAATGTCGAGGAGACGCCAAGAACGTGAAGGTGGATGAGGAAGAAATAAAATGTAAAATCTTGGCATTTCTTCAAGATCATGAGTACTCTTTGGGTGACGATGCATATCTCTTTATGTATGGCATACAAAATCAAAAGAATACATTGTAACAGAGCCGACACAAGGGAAGTGTTGAAAAGGTTTTGTAAAGAAATAAGAACAAGGGATTTCCCCGAGACCTTTATGAATTTATAGTAAAAATATGTATACACACACACACCATGCACCTTCAGCTCACTTCGCAGAGCCCAAGCAGAGCAAACCAAAGCAAAGGAGAGGAAATGAAAGAAAAGCAATAAAGTAACGAACTTTGTCTACAACCCAGTTATTTAAAACGTGGTGGTTCTCAGATGAAGGAGAAAATATCTACGCACATATCACTTTCTCCACTTTCTCCACTGCATAATACTTGTAGATCCAGCCTCCTGCGTGCGTGTGTGTACTCCAAACTGGAAGAGACAGGAGCATTTAGATTTCCTTTGGTAGTTGAGGAGAAAATGAAGAATGTGGAAAACCTGGAGAAAGTGGAAGGAATGGGGAAAGAGTGTAAATTTTCCAAATGGTTCTCTCCAGCCCCGTGTACCATTCTTCACAGGATTGTTAATGCGACAACGTGTCGCCCATTTCGAAATCGTGTTAGGCGATATTCCTTTGACATGATTAAAATGATCTCTCCTTTACTATGAAAGCCAGACGAATATCTTTGAATAAAATGAGCATTAGGTGAACTACGTGCATTTTTACCCACATCTTCGCACCCCTTTCTCTCCTCTCTCTCATATTTTGCCCTGAACAAAAGACAGCACCAGCCGCCTGCATTCCACTCTCCTTTTTCCCAGTCAACATGCATACCCTTGTGTATTCTTTTCTCCCTCTCCATGCTTTCTCCTCGTTCCTCTCATGGATCTATTATCACTATCCCTAATTTTGTTATAATTCCCTCATTCCTATACTTTGAACTTCATCATATCCCCCTTGTAAACTAGTATTCCATATTATCCACTTAGTATGGTCTTAGTCGTTTAGAAATAGTCACGTCTTCATACCGTACAATTTTTATTGTGCAGTTGAAATACATGGATGGACAAATCTAAAGAGCCCTCGTGCTATTAACTTAAACTGCAGAGCTTCAGAATTTTTGTGAGCATTTAAGCAAGCTGAAATGGCCGTAATGGGGTTTCCTCAACTTTTATAAATAATTAAGAAATAATGGAGGGAGAGAGCAGCAAGGTAAGGAGCAACAGATGAGGGAACTGCATAATGTACCTACTAATAGTGACAGGAAAGTAATGGTGGTTTAGGTCATGGGACTATGTCTATGTCCAGATCGACTCAAATAAATATCAACTTGGAGGTCAAGTGAAAAGTAGACATAGGTACCTGCCAAAATTACATCATTCTTCTCGAATTTTCCATTTGTCCAAATTGTCACACGTCTTCCCCAACGACTCCAGTAACCCACACACAAGCACGAACGAACAAAAGAAACAAAGACGGGGGCACCGTCGGATTAGTAAGTACAAGCGTATTCTGCGACGACGAAACCGAACGCAAACTTGGGATACATTTCAATAGGACAAGCATGCATGTAGTCAATATGTCATTCAGTCATTCTTTCCCAGTTCTTGGGGAACAAAGGGATGTGACATAAATTGGAAAAGAGGGAAAGTCGTTTAAAGAAATTGACAAGATTCTTTTTCTATATAAAGTGTTCATATATTGCTCCTTGTTGAGCAGAAGGCCACGTTGCAAGATAGATTTGATAGAATTGGCTAGGGGAAGGCTGGCTTTTACTTTGACTTTACTTTCTTCGTGCTTCCTCCCATCAACAACAACTTTTGACAAGGGAGATGGCAGTGCCAAAAATAAATGCTTTAGCGTAAATTTTTGTACTTGGTCCAAAGTCCAAACGCAGATAAAACAAAAAAAAAGAAATAGAAGGAAATCAGCTGAACACATATCTGTAATATTGAAATCAAGTACAGGGCAAAACGAAGATCATATTCAGATCCATAAAAGAGCAGGTACTCTTCCTGAATATTTAACCTATTCGGCACAGGGAAACCGCGAAAAAAAGCTTTGTAAAAGTCAAACCAGCTTTTTCAAAATGGTAAATGCTAGAAATCCGCATTTTCAAAAACATTCAAAACAAGCAGCTAACGTTTTCAAAAAGGGCAAAACCGGAAATTAGCGTTTTCAAAAAGGTCAAAACTGGAAATTAACATTTTAAAAAAGGGCGAAAACTTTAAATTAACGTTTTCAAAAAGGTCAAAACTGGGATTAACATTTTCAACAAGGTCAAAACGGGAAATAAACATTTTCAAAAAGGTCAAAACTGGAAATTAACGTTTTCAAAAAGGGCGAAAACTGGAAATTACCACTTTCAAGAAGATGTAAAACTAAATATATTACCGATTCGAAAAGGTTAAGAATGTTCTTCCATGCCCATTGTACTGAGTCAGTTACGTATTATATATGCAATGCGTATTTTTATGTTTGTGAGAAGGGCAAAACATGCAGTCTGCATGAGTAAATTCTGATTGTACAGATACATGTTGTGCATTGTAACACACGCACAATGTCTCCTCACCTTTCACCGTCAGTCCAACTGCTAAGTGAAAGTAGGTACAAATGGCGAATGCCGAACGGCATAAAGAATTCAAAAGTTTCCGGTAGAAAAGTCAAGACATATTCGTCTAAACGACGTGGGCTTTCTCCCTCCCCTACACTTTTGGATATTATACTGCCGAATACGGCTCACTCAACTCATATTGGCTTGATCTCTAGAATTCCATGGAGCAAAGCCATACTACTGTGCAGGCCTGTCAAGCACTGAGGTAAATTCCTCTTTCTTCTTTCGTCGTACAGAATGTGTTATGTGTTCCAAGTGCGTGGATTCAGTTCGATGTGGAGAAAGTGAGAGAAAGCAAATATACATATATAAGAAGGGAAAACCGTCCATCCGTCCATCCGTCTGTCTGCCTCCATAGTGCATTGTTATGAATATGATGATGATGGACGTGATGTTTCATAGTTTCTTCCCCATGAATTCCATTCTGTCATATGTACACTCATCTCATTCATCCCATGTCATACCAAATGTTAATGTTTCATGCATCGACCGTGATCTTTTGAGGAAAGATTTTCATTTCCAAAGAAACAACAATGCCTTCTGGGCTGGGAATTTTAAAGTCCCCTGCAACTTGAGAGCTCCGGGTTCCTATCCTTCTACGTCTTCTGTCTCCCTCTTACAATGCAATGCTACATATGGATTTTATACTCCAAAGAATCATAATTAACGAGCTCCCGAGAAAGTCTGATTTAATCTAGTAAAAAAAGCTAGGGAAAGACGCTTACATTTTCCCCAAAGACTTTGTACACTTGTATAGTTAATTTCAACTTCTAATTTGTCCTATCAAATCATCGTTCCTTGGACTGGAAACTTTTGAAAGAAATCACTATCGTACAATGTACTGTATTGATATCATATACCAGCGAAGATTTTTCCTTAGGGATCACGTCAATTAATTTACGACGTCGAGATCCATTAGTAGAAAATTTTCTGGACCGGAAAAATTCTTGACGTGGAGACTAGAGTTTTAAGATTTTGTAGAACTAGAGATATATAGAATGTTGAAGGAAAAGAGGAAAATATGTTCATAATCTATTGGTCTGAAATGATTTATACGAAAGTATTCGAATCGGAATTAAGTCGATGATGATGTGTAATCATATTTTTTTCCTGTCAACCTTTTCCCTATATATGCATGTAAACTAAGGACTCTCTCAGTCATTTATATCCCTACAAAAGTATTATCTGTACTGAGCAGCACCCTGGGACTGAAGTTGCTAGTTGTTGACGTACGCGTTAATGGTCTGTGAGAATGCTACATGATGGCAAGGCAAAACGAGTTAGAGAAAGTTGTTGTTATCTAAGTTACTACCGTACTCTCTCGTCTTCCATCCAAACCGGTCTACAAGAAATAGTAACTTTCCTCCGATGTGTCAGACTCAAAAAACATCTTAATTCTCTCTCACCTCCCCCCAAACTCGGGTCCAATCCGCACATCTGAAAGGTGCGTGAGGCTGGGTGGCTGGTCTACACAGATATTAAGTATAAGGACTTACGTCTTCAATTTTTTCTCTATAGCCCAATGTTACGCTAGCTCGACACGTGAGTTGTGTTTGTATGTAGAAGGCAGATACACAAAATTCTTGCTGCAAACTGTAGGACTTTAATAGGATCCTTTATTTGTAAGGTATTAGTATCGTCGGTGTAAAAACAAATTGTCCTAAGTGAAGTTTTTGGTGACTGCAATCTGGTATAAGTCAACTAATTTTCTAAAATTCAACAGTTCTTTTCCCCAGTTCTTTTATTTTGTATCTCTACCGTAATTGCAAAATGACCTAAGTTCAGTTTTTACGAAACTACAACATAGCCAGAGCCCATCCACCTTGCCATGTATGTGCATATGTGCACATCAAAATGGCTAGATTCCGGTCATTTTGCAAGAAAGTAAAAATTGGACTTCGGTCAGCAGCTACGGTAGCGACATATTAGTGGTTCAATAAAACGGACTTTGGCGAGATTGCTTTAATAAAATGAGTGAACTTACAACAAATTGGTTTTAGCAAAACAATAAACGAAGGCTATATTTACATACATACTAGAAAGCCCTATACTGTCATCAGCTACTGGTAATTGAGTCGACAGTATTTATATTTACACAGGTGTACATTATATAACAATTACTATATAAATTGCGCTTGCAACACTTTGAAGCGCTCAATAAACGACACGCTGAAACAGTGAATTTACGATATTTTGAATAAGTAAAAGGACATTATAGAAACTTGTAGCCGCTAGTCAGCCAGCCCCAAATTGGTGGGATTCAATCCGCTACAGCGCAGCAAGCTATCTCGCCGCCTAAGGGAGTATTTATTTAGTCTGAAATTGTTTTACCAATTCCTGTATTGCCAGCAGCAATGTGAAAAAACTGAAAACCCCATTCTAAGGCTAAGTATTACTATACTTATTGCACGTGGAGCTAATTGGTTGGCTTGGACATATACTTTTCTTGCAATTTATTATACGTAGTTGTAGTGATAATGGGGTAGTATTAGCAATAGCAGCACACTCATCATTTCTTCGAGTAAGGAATCATTTAATGGTAGTGCGTATTTACTGCCGACCTCATTGCAACCTTTTTTAATTCCTTCTCAGGTGTCCACATCGTTTTTTTTATGATCAATCATTGGGGATTGAATTGATCATGATAGCCCATTAGATGGCATGTAGTGAGGTGCCAGCTCAGAGAATATCAGAGTCTGGTAATTAGATCTCATACTGTGCCTCCGTGCAATGGCTGCATAGTTTATGGGGAAGTCAACGAGGATGGTCTAAGGTGCAGTTAGACGTAAAGCGGGATAGCTATTAAATTCAAATTGCTTTAGCATCCAATTTGTCCATCGCCCACACTCGAGACTTATCCAACTCAACTAATATACCCATAGAAGCTGCTGGGATGTTTAAATATTCCAGTACACGGAATTGCAACGGGTATCGTATTATTGAAGACAAGTTGGAGTTCCTACGGGGCGAGGCAGGACGAGAAAATGTCTTGCCCTGACCAGCACCAAAGCTTTTTATTTTACCCGCCCGCCCTTTACTCATAAGTACCTAGTAATGGTGCGTTTAACTTATGTTTTTATTTTATTATTGCTCATTGAACATAGTAAAAATGCTTACTGTTTTCACTCAGCCGAATTATTTGGTATCGTTAAATAATTAAAAACAATAAAAACGACGCTTGAACGGTGTTATTCTTTAAAAGTTAAAATTTTGCTAGAATTGTTGAAGCAAAATATTAAAACCATTTGATGCAACGTGGTAGGAAGGGTGTCGGGGCAGCTCGAGAAAGCCGTTACCATTACCATCAGCGGGGAATTATTTGGTTTTTTACAGTAGATAGATAAATAAATTGGTGACCTCCTCCTTTTTCTTTTGGCTTAAGTATACACGCGTTATTGATGAAAGGGAGTATAAAAGTCATAACGTAATGATCTATAATATGACTTGATCAGTGAGTATCGTTTTTCAGAGAGTTTTTTTTAGAAAACACAAGTCTATAACTTGGATTAATTTGAAATTTTAATGAGAAGTAAAGGATTAGTTGCCATTACTTTGAAGGATGCAGTATAGTAAAGATTATTAAAGCATGTAAGGGAGGAAACTGCAGTAGTGGAAGAAGTCTTAAGGAAAAGAAGACGACAGCCTCCTACACAATGAATAAATTATGTAAATACTCGTGGAAAAGAAAACATAAATCTATACAGGATGGCAGGATAGGGCTTAAAAAATACGCGACAGGAAAATGATGGATTGGGAAGATGAGAAGCAGTCATTTGTGGCCGTGGTTGGGCTTTGGAAGTTGCATAGGTATATGTACAATGTACACACTATGATGTTGGGGCATAATATGAAGGTTATATGTGTATTGGGCAGGTTAATTTGCAATTTGAAAAATACTGTATCAACATTCATCAAGGCTTTGAAGGGAGGGAATTTTCTTCTTCATGCTCTCATTATTCAGCTCAAAGCTTCTTTTCACGGTAAAATATTCCAGTCGTTCATTAGTTTACATCAATGACTTTGACTTACAATGAGGTTCAATTACTGCTACCCAACTTCACCCTCCATCCACCACTCACTACTCTCCTCCCAGCGTATATTTCTGCAAAGAGATTCACTCTCTCACTCTCTCTCTTTCGGTTTTGAAATAGCGTGCAGTAAACAGGAACATGGGCTGCACTTGTATTCTACCAGTACCAAGGAAATAATGTAGCCACATAACAATACAGACATGTTAGTAATTACTCGACTCGGGAGATAATTGCATGATAATGTTGTTTCACTAAATATTTACACCACAGGTGTTAATGGAAGCCATAATATTCCTCAAAATACTCTACACTGGCCGTACATATGTATGCCACCACAATCCAGAGCAGCCACTAACACCTCACCCAACCATGAATCTTATTTACTGAGCGTCATAGCAGAGCAGAGGCTGGATGATAAATTACGAGTGAAATCAAGATAGAGTTACTAATTGTGAAGAGAAGCGTTAGCTTGAGCCTCACAGCTCTCAAGTAAAAGCAGTAAAGAGAGTTTTACATTTCCCAAAGGAGCTCAGTTATTGGAAACACATGGTTCATAATTCATTTCTGGTTTGTAGAAATTGTGGTGTGTGTGTGTGTGTGTGTGCCACTGTGTTTGGTACTATTTTGTCATTAAAATTAGGAGCAAACACTGAACGTTGCGTTGGAAGAACTATTGAGGACAGCCGAGCACTACGAAATGATATTTGATTATGAAATCTACAGTGATGACGGTAGTAGTGGTTGTGATAAACTTGAGCCATGTGAGGAAGCAGTCTAATTTTCAAATAATAACATGTACCTACATCGATTTATTGAAACAAGAGAGAAGCCGTTCTACTGCCGTCTCTCTAGGTCATCCAAAGATTGCCACATTCGTGGCGTTCAACACTAGTGTGATTGTTAAGGTTAGTTGGGAAACGAGAAACGTATCAAGATTCTTTCAATTCCGCTATGAAATGAGTGGTCACAGAGTTCATTCGTTTACTTGAATAGAATTTGTGAAGAGAAGCGGAAGCTCAGGAGGAGAGCCACCAGATAGTTGTGTGACCGTCTTAAACTTGTACTGACTTCCTAGGAACTTCCACAACTTTGAAATGACTGGTTGGAATTCATTAAAAGATTATATTGGGCTTCAAAGGAGAAAGTGCATTGGAAATAATATGGATGGTTGGGAAGGTCAATAGAGATTTGATTAAGAAAGACTGGAAGGAGATGATTGGGCGCCAAGGCGAAAGTTCTCTCTCTCTCTCTCTCGTCTTCTTGTCTAACCTGAGTGATTGGTTGTATTGTAATTTGTCTATGGAAGACAGTTCCCCGCTGTGTTTCCCGAGATTGAACTGACATTAATCTTTCCCACTCTCTACAATCACAGCAAGTACACGCTTTCCCTACGCATAGCAAGTCTGGAGGGCCTCCTTTTCTCCCAACTCTTCCGCCTAACGAGAGCATTCCTTCCTGGAAAAATTCGAGCTAATAGAATGGAAGTTATACATAGTTTTCTCCGTATAAAAATACATCGCTACCAGAGCTCTCCTAGCATAAGTTTTCACCAGAGGGTAGCGGATATATTCCTCCAGTCTGGGCTCTTCTACCGGAGCAAACATAAAAACAACCATGAGGAAATCCTTGTTGAGTTCAAGTTTTTCCTCCTATTTTTTTTATACCTGCTTCACAAGACGAGGCGAAAAAGTCGTATTTGCTCATCCGTCGTATATCATTTGCACCACTCGCTCATATAGCACTGTCCTTATGCAGAACACGTTGTATAGACTTGTCTAATACGTTCCAGGTACATATCATCAATGTAAGTGCAAAATGATCTAAGTCCCATGAGAACTCACTGGACTTGGGGCATTTTGCAGTAGCACACTTGGTTTGTATGTTCAAAGGAGTGCATATGGGTCTCTTATCTACCCATGAAGGTATGTACATAGTACGTACAACAAAGCAGTGCATGAACAGTGCGAAAACGGTTATAGTTGGAAAGGAGTGATATAATATTAATGCAGATCAGATAGCTCATCTCATATGAGATTTGTTTTCGAGATTTTGTGCAAGTTTACTCTCGTGCAGCTTCCGTGATCATGTGAATGGCTAAGCTAGGCATCTTGGATGCTTGGGGCATACAGTGGAACAAGACGGAAGTAGGGAAAAACAGAAGTTACCAACTACTAGAATTATTACTTATTTTTTTTCAGACGTAGAGATTCATAAGTTAAGCTACGAGGATAGAAAAGCAGAGGACGGAGTTAAATACGCTTTGTTAATCTAAAACAAACTCTGATTTCCTCAACTCAGCGGGGATTTTACTCATGTATGCATTGCATTGCGTATATAACTGTACTGTTGTAAAATATACCCCTGTAAGCGGGTCTAGGGGTAGTGTACTTGGTGTATCTTACATTTAATTTTAAGTTTTGTCCTTCATTTGGATGGAGTCATCTGGGCTGTCATAGGAAGAAAAGTGAAAGGAATGAAAGTGTTAGAGAGAAGATCCAGAAACGGGGTGTGCTAAATTATTCGTCTTATCATTAGTCATTTGTCCTTTCATCTAGATGGATGTTCTCGTTTAAGTCATTTTTCATCGTCGCCATGGAGTCACTCGCTCAGTGACTCATTGTACAATGTGCATGTTGGTGAGAGAGAGTGTGTGTCTGTGTGTGTGTGTGTGTGTGTATGAGTGTGATGAGGAAAACATAACTGCATACATCCATAGCACACAGCAGAGTCACTCAGCCTTTGACAGTTGTAGGAAAACTCGTTAAGTCTGGTGTCTCACGGGCAATCTTAACTCTTTTTGGATGAAGTCATCTTCATTTCACCCTCGTTTCACCAATAAACATTTCGCTTATTTTTTACGTTCTATCCGCTCTCTCCTCCCGTTCTACTCTCTCTCTCTCTCTCTCTCTCTCACTCACTCACTCCCGCGGCCCACTCACTCATCTCCTACCAAAACTAAAATATCACTCCTTCAAAATCATTCTTCCTCATCGTTGCCTTATCGTTAGGAAAAACTCATTAAATTAAAGCCCGTAAATGATTTCTTTTCCTCTCCTCTATCCGCCCAGCCGTACTCCACAAGCCCGTCTACTTATGGCCACTGAATTATTTCAGGGCACATACACATGATAATCCTTTGCCACGTCATGTAGGGAAAGCACAACACGTCATGTATATACAGCACACCCCGAGTTCAATTACTTTCTCACTAATTAATTCTTCTTCTAAACTCTAGACTCCTCAAATTAAAATCTTGTATAGACAACTTCCCTTTGTAAAGACTTTCACCTCCAGCTTTCTCCATATAAGTAGATGGAAGCCAGATGTATGTGCACAGCTATAAAATGGTCTTTTTAATTTTGCTCAGGAATAATATCAAAAATGTATGATGGGGAGCAGCATGTGTGTGTGTGTGTGTGTGTTCCGTAGAAGAAAATTGTAAAAAAATAAAAAATTAATAGTCCCACATACCATCGTTGAAAGTCTGTACAAAAGCTAGTATGACAACATACGTTGGCCGGAAATGCAAAAGGAAGTATCTAAGCTATCAATAATGCCACTGGTGGGTGCCTACATTAAGTTTTATATCTCGTTGAAATGTATGTCGAATGCCTTGTTGTGCTTTCAGTGGGTAGTACAATACGTACTTTCTTAAGATGTGCCTTCCTTTTATTATGTAGTTCCACGTGGAGCATAGGACATCTCAGGAGAGCTCTGGGAGCATAATTAATTTTGTCAAAATTTAGACGAAAGAAGAAAAGGCATTTTATTTTCATTTCCTAAAGTATTTTATAAAGTATTTATGCCTCAATGCATTTGAATGCTCCCTCTCTTTCTCTCTGTATAAGTAATTATGTGTCTATACATACCTAGATTAAATTTTCATTACTTTTTTTTCATAATAATTTTAATTTTCTTTCCATGATTTCATAAAAGGAAGGGGCTAAGAAAACAAAAGCGTTTCACAATCAGGTATGGGGGGTACCTACTTTCTTTCTGTGATTCTAACGAATAAACGTGTAGGATGTGCTCACGTATGTAGTGGGTTGGTATATGGAGTGAAATCAATTAGATAATGGTAACTTGGTTTAGAATCAAAATTCTTTTGTTTTGTAATCCCTGTGCACTCATGTACACCCCTTTTGACGTTTCTTTAAAGTTGAACCTTACAACAATAAAAAGAATGTAATTTTCAGTATGCATGATAAAATAATCCCATTTGTGTAGGGGAAAAGTTAAAGTTGTTAAAGAAGGTATGCTTTCCCCGGCTCGAGCGCACAACAGGATGGATGCCACAGACAATAGAGAGAGAAAGAGAAAGGGAAAACACAATGCTGGGAGTCTAAAATAATGCGTAAAGCAAAGGAAAGCTCGGTGGCTGAAGAGTAAAGGGAAGGAAATTACTCATTTAATATGAATGTATACTAGTAAAATTTCCATAGGGAGAACAACAACGTAGCACTCAATCTTTGAAAAGTTGCATACACCTTCAGTTTCCACTAGTCTACTTCTACATACATGTATATGTATGTATACGCGCTTATATGGCTGTATCTCTGTTAAATTCTCAGCAAATCTAGTCTGTAGAGAAAACTTTTTTCCTGTCCTCGTTGATTGTCTATTGTGTCTATCCTCAGTCTAAGTAGTCAGTCTATTGTGTACGAATTTTTCGCAATGACTTCTTATAGGTAGTGAGTGTATGGGTTGTTGTTTAACGTGGCTGTATACCTAGTGGAAATATTCGCCGTTGGTTTTAAATAAATGGAAGTACAGTAAGTAAATATTATTTTTCAATTTACAAATTTTGCTATGATACAAACAGGACCAGGCATTTACATAGTACTCTGTATGGGTTTTATTTCGCATACAAAAGGAATTATGTGCTTTCTATTTTTAAAATAACTTATGACTAGATAACGACGAGTATGTACATTACACAATATTACATTTCCTATTCCTGTTGAATAATTTAAGTTGATTGTTGAATACATTGTGAATTGTTTAGTGGATTCACATACATTGCTCTACGTTTCAATCGGATGGCAACAGGAACCCGGAGAGTGAGGCGACACAATTTTTTTTGGTCCCTCACTTCATTGACTATGCTAATTTTGAACCAATTTAATCCACGGTTTCACTACAAACCACATTTTCACATTTCAGTCTCTATAAATTGAATTAACAATCAGCTTCTCGTAAAAGTTTTCCTCTCATTCAAAACCAATTCTTCGCAGCTAGTCAAATTACGGTTAGTTCATGAAAGCCGTATGGCTCCTGGAAGCTCCTTTCCCTCGATCCTCCTCTCTCTCTCTCTCTCTCTCTCTCTCTCTCTCTGCCTTCTCCTTTCCATCTCCTGGGCCTTTCTTACACTCCTTTTCCCTTTTTTCTCCCAGCATAAGGAATAGGGCCCACTCAACCCTATCTTCCCCGCTCATAGAGTAGTGCATTGTAATCCGAGCCCAAAACTAAGATTGGCCACTTAAACACTTATGTATACAAAGTTGAGTGTTCAGCAAAAGTAATTTTATACGTTGGTAATTTTCCTAATACACTGAATAATAGCTTCTAGGATACGATGGGTGGAAGATGCACTGCTGCTGCTACTGGCGTATGCTATAGTAGGTATAGGCTAAGAAAGGCTGCTATTTCATTTGGAGGTATCAGTAGACTGTAATGTAATGTTTCAACTTGGTCATGAGGACCATGAATGAATGAACTTTCTCTTCCCATAAATGTGAACATCTCAAGTATCGTTTCAAGTAGAGAAACTCTTGAGCGGGTACAGTATGTCAGCGTGCAAGTACCTCCATGAAACGTTAGTTTAGAGAGGGAAAGCATACCCATACGTAGAGACAGATACCTACGTACTGCTCCCTCCAAGTCTCTCCGTTGATACAAACAAGCGCTTCATGGCTTCATACTGGAATGGAATAATCCAGCTATAGGATGCAGACGGGAGTCGTAGGAAGGGAAGACGAGAGGAGAAGGAATTTTTCAACTGAAAAAAAGAATCAACTAGATTAGTCCTCATTCTCTTTTGTAGGATTTATGTTGCGAGACCTGTTCTAAATTGCCGTGCAATGGCATTGCCAACTTTGCCGCAACTTAAGTACCAAACTTGGTCTACATATTGGAAATGAAATCTACAGTTATGTATATACATGGAGTATCATCCAAGTCTACTATTTTTTCTGAACCAATTTCAGATTACTATCTTCACTTGGATGTCTTGGCTTTGGCTCTTTCAGACTTCATCACATATTTAATCCTCCTTGTCTCTATACCTTCCTACTTTGCAGTTTTCCTTCTTCCTCTCTCGCTCTCTCTCTGCCTCTCCCAACCTTCTCCTTCTCCTTCACATGGAGATTCAAACGTACCGAGAGAGCCAGAAACAAAAAGTTTCTTTCTCTCCTTCTCGCTCTCTTTCTCTCTCTCTCTCTCTCTCTCTCTCTCTCTCTCTCATCCTCTTCCTGTACCGTATGCCATTTCATTTCTTCACTTTGGTGGCGATGAGAATCAATAAAGACAGACACGGATAATTCTTAACATATCTGTACAAAGTTGCTCTTATGGCATTCCCTGGGATCCCCGCTCTCCCTCTGTTGCTGGGCCATTCCCTCCAACGTGAGCTCCCAACTCGGACACTTCAACTCTCGGACTTCCCTGTCTGCTTCCATTCTACAGGAATTGTGAAGGAAGCGGAGGGAGAAAGGAAAATCATATAAAGTACACAAAATAATAATAAAAAAAGAAAGTTGGGCTTTGTCAACGTTACACTGCTACAAGAGTGTAATGGTTCATTGACACTACCATTTTCGGAGTAGTAATAATGGTACTGGACAAAAATCTGACTTGACTTGGTGATTCTTGAGTTGACTAGAGACGGCAGGCATGGATGGGATGGGATGGGAAGGTTTGAGATGGGAGAAAGGATGGGAAAGGAAAGCTAGGAAAGCATGGGTTGTGGGGAAAGGAAGGGAAGAGAGTGTAATGGTTGTAGTGTGAAAGTATATATCTACTTTGGAAAACTTCTCACAAGGTGATGATTACCCGAGTTAGAGGCTTATAACTTTCATAATATCCGGGCAACTTTATTCTCAACGACTTAGCAAAAGACTAGCAACTAGCGAAAGCAATGGACTCCATAATGCTGAATACTCCTTCACGTCTTACCTCCTCCACTTTCCCTCGTGTCTCTTTCCCAGTAAACTGTGGGGGAGCGCCAGCTTCCCTATAAATGCATGCCTCCTACTACTACTACACACACACGCAGCAGAAGCTTAGTGCTCGTAGCTCCGGAGCCTAGAGCATAGCAGCTACCATGATGATGTATAGTACAGCTAAGGGAGAAAGTTGGACGTGGGCTTCACGCTTGGCCGCAAGGACCATAGTGATAAGATGACATGACATGTACCACCACCCAGTCCATGTAGAATCGAGAATGTAGATGGTTACAGCGACAAGAAATGACTGGACTGTCCTTGTCGAAAATCCGAAAAGGTGACCATCTCAATAAAATAAAATTGGACTATAATGGTGGCAACGTGTTATTTCATCCATAGACATCCATCGTGTACAAAAAAGTTTTACTTCATCAGGATTTATAGGAGAGAATTCCTCTTCTTTCTCTTCCCTTCCACTGTCTTTCTCCCTCTCTTTCTCTCTCTCCTCAGTTCCTTATCCTCATTCTCAAGTCAATGTAGATCCTCTCGTCCGCTCGTCCCTACTCTCCGGCTGGACCCGGACGTGCTTCAGCTTCTCTCTTTTCCTCCAAAAAGAAAAAGGAGCAAGAAATTTTCTTGCCCTTATGTGTAAGTATATAATGGAAAACACAGGAGAATTCTCATTCAGTATCTCAGCACATCTCATCCTTCCTCCTCCTATAGGTATGCTCCTATCTATCTGCCCTCCGTCTTTATCTTTAGTGCATGTAGGACAGGAGTGAAAGGCTCAGCTTAGTGGTTTCTCCAAGTAAGTTTCCTTTAGTCGCATGTATATATGTATATTCTACTGTTTGTGTACTGTCTAGTCCTAGCAGGGCAGGATGATGTGTGTGGAGTGACTGTGGATTGGATGATACCGGTGAGGGTGAGCTCAATATGTTCTGGAACGACCATGTGATTAAGACAGATCAAAAGGTAACCCTCAAGCTGAATCCTAAGGTTTAAAACAATTCCTGGTGGAAAGAAAAATACAGAGGCAGACCCCATAACTACACATAACAGAATCAGGCATCAACATCATCATCAAAGTCAACCGCCGACTTTTCCCCAACCCTCTCTTTTACTTTTACGGTAACAACTATCCGTCCGTCCTATTACTTTATATTCTCCATGGACCTCCAAACCCTTCCCCACTACATCAACTTTTCGTAGCCATTTTGATTTTTCAACGATGACCTTTGAGCTCTCCACTGCTATATATGTATACAGTATCAACCTCAACGCTAGACTACTATCTGTAAAAAGTAAAGCTACTACTAGAACTGGAACAAAAACAAGAAAATGTTTTACTTTCGACAGACTTTTTATAACAGACGGCTACAGCAGTGTAACAGTAATCTACTCAAAAGAGCGCTGAGTCCAACGTGAAAAATCTTAGAGATAACACTGCACACTACTGCTAAGCTCAAGTACCTAGGGGGCATTCATCAATTACGTTTACAAGAGAGGGTAGGTGGGGGGTTCAAAATCCATGTAAACGCATGTAAACGCCCTATGCTGGAGGGTGGGAGGGGGTTCAAAATTCGGAGTTTTTGTAAACGTAATTGATGAATGCCCCCTAAGTGGATTGCTCCTCCACTTCGGACACTTGTCCAATCTGCTTATTGCACGTCATTAATTACACACACATATAGTAGGGAACGGAAAGTGCGGTTAAAAGTTTAAAACAAAAATAATGAAATGCATAAAAATTAAACACTGGGCTAAAAATTGTGTGAAAAATAAATAGTTCTTCCTTTGGAATAAATCAAGCTTTCACTTTGATGTTAATTAATAATAAAGTTTTTGAGGGATATGGAGAATTAATTAATTTTCTAGACTTTTGATTTCCACATTTTTCTTTCCGCACAGTTCCAGACAGGCACATAGAGAGAGAGAGAGAGAGAGAGAGAGAGAGAGAGAGAGAGGTACACATAGACAGATCAGTTAGTTGTAATTTGGTAAAAGTGAAAGGAATGAAGACGAGGCACTAATTGGAATTGCCTAGAGGAGGGTAATTTGAGGATGAAACTACACAAGTTTTTATAGACTCGATGTGTAAACAAAGATAGATGAAAAATCTTTTCTTAGCCGGGCTACGTATGTACATAGTAGGTAGGTGCACGGCGTCGGAGATTCCGAGATAATAGGAGATAGGTGAATAGATGGATAGATGGAGAGAGCGTAGAAAAGTACCGGGGGAGCTTTGTTCTTCTTGTCATCCCGAGGTTTGATCAATTATTCAAGTTTACTAAAGGGAAGCCAGGGAGATTTTTCATGAAATATTCACAACCAACTCCACTTATTTTTTTCTCCTTACTTCTATTACCACGATGATGTTCCCGTCCCCGTACGTATCTGCATAAGGAGAGATAGAGAGGGAATTTTCATACGCAGACAGTTAGCTCGACAACTCCTCTCCGAGGCAAAAGCCCCAAAATATGAGAAAGTAACGATAGGACAGAGAGAGTGAGAGAGAGTAGGCTACAGAGAACATGTGCGTGGAATAGAGCCGAGAGGAGAGGAGAGAGCAAGTTAGAAGCAGAAGATCTCAAAGATGAAGTGGAGGAAAACGAATGACATTTTGGGATGACAATGTGCTTTATAATCTTGTGGATTTATTGCATACACTCCCAAAGCTTGTTTACTTATTCATTCACGAGTTTTCACTGTGACACTAATCTGACTTTCTTCCCCGTATTTTTTTTTCTCCACCGACCTTCTTTCTCTCCATAATTGACCCCTTCGTCTACTTTTTAGGATCACCTCCATTTTTCATTGCACATGTACGGCTTCTTGTCATCCCTCCCATCCAAGGAGCTATACAATCTGTATAGGTACCCACACGTAGTATTTGATTTACATGTGCATCCTAGCCTAGTCCTAGTCCCGACCCAGGAAGCCTCCGGCTACACGACGTTGGGCAAAAACTACCAATTTGTGGCATCTTCCTCCCCAAGATGATGATAAACCATGTGTAAATTTCTATTCGTCAATTATTCATCGTGGGGAGCATGGCTTTACTATAACAAATTTTTCAAAAGGTATTAACCAGCTTATTGTAGTTTTCATTCAGCAGCCAAAGCTTTTTTTCACAGATTCCCTATACCAATGTATGTATGTACCTACCTAGGTTCATCCTGAGCATCTATGGGCAAGGATAGAGACGGATGGAAATAATGCAGTGAAAATGGCTCCTCACTCCTTACTCCCATCCCTTCCTTCCTTCCCACTTCATAATGTTCTCAGCCCCGGCCAATCTCAGGATATTAATCTCACCCTTTCCCACTCATAAATAACGTACATGTGAAATCTAAGGAGGCTTTGATAACGATGTGATGCAGACACAATATTTTTGTGTCAATGGAGTAAACATAGGTACAATATTTACTTTGTTTAGATAACTACGTCTTGGGAGATGGGACTGTGGATGTAAAAGCGAGCAAATAAAAAATAGATAGAGCCGAGCTTGCTTTGTACGGTTTTGGAATGAGATGGTTGGAGTGATTAAAAAAGGTTTAGAGGTTGCATTAAATGGTTGGGTGGTTAGATGAGAATTTCAAGCTCACTGATTTAAGTCACACTGTCTCAATCTGGATCCATTTTCTGGTTTTTTTTGTATTATTTTCATCTTATACATCAGTACTGCAGTACTACACTGTGAAATAAGAACTGTACTAACAAGCCATACTAGCCACGCTCTGTATAAACACACTGGGAGGGAACCTACCGGTATATGGGCAATACTCGCATGATTATGAATGCTAGATAGAGGGATAAGAAGTATGGAAGGGATATGGATATTTGATGGCTCGGGATGAGAATTGTGAGATGAGAAGACGCTTCACAAATAAAAGATTCGCTCAGGTTACGCCGGTTGACAGCAAAGTTATTGATAACATAGACTAGCTCGTTAATCACCAACTAATCGATTTCGACAAGTATGGCTTACCAGAGCCTCAAAGTGCTCAAGTCATCCCATTCCCCACACCCACCGACGTGGTTATGTCTATCAAACTTCCACTATTTCTATGGCTATATATACATAGCCTCACCGTACTTTCTTCAGGCAGAGCCTGAATAGGAATACACACCAAGGTACAAATCATCATGTATTTCCCTCTCATTCCCATCATCCCACGAAAGTTATCAAGTCAAGTCAACTAGGTTCGTACCTACACACATTTTTCCCACTGTCGTTAAACTCGAGTGGTAGTGGCTGAGAATTTTGGAAATATTGTTCTACTTCATACACCCATTCAGAAACAATCATGGAATTATTTAGGAGATGGGTGGATGCGCCTCGCCCGTTAGATTACAGATAGAAAGCTACCGAGATAATTTCCGTGGGTAAAATGAGCTCATTTTTATCCACAAACTTGCACCGCTGCGCTGCTGGTAAGCAATGCACTAAAATGTAAAATTATAGTGAAGGTATATCTTTAATGAATTGCGTTGTGGTGTGGTACATTTGCATTTAATTTCCTAATGATAAGTTGGCTTGGGTATCCATTCTTATCCGTGCAGTCTACTTTGTTGTAGGGGGAATGGAACGAATTGGGATCAGATCCATTGCAAGGGAAAGAGATAAGCCATAAAAACATATAGGATTGGAGGGAACTTGCATCGTAATTGCAATTATTGGCAGTGCATGACTGGAGAGAGCAAAGTCTCTTCACATATTCGGCGTCTCTGGAACATTACAACCACAAGTAAAATATACATATGATAGAAATGAGGTTTTCAAATTGGGTGTACTACTGGATATTTGGGATAGTTTGGGACGCAGTGTGAACTTTACGAGTTTATTCTGACTTTATCATTGCCTGCTGTGAGGGGGGGTTGAGGCGAGTAAAGAGGTTAATTTACCAAAGAAATGAGTTTTGAGCACACACCATCATCCATTTAATCTTTTCTATGATTTTAGTCCTTCTGCTCCCAGCTCTAATTCCATATTCACCTCAAATATACATATCCCTTCCTTTATGTCCATGCTCTCGATATGTCCATAAATACAACACAAGCTGCATCCAAAGTGCATAAAAGTAGGAAATGCAGTAATATTCTCCTAGAATTATCTCTTGTACAAGGAGATGAGAGTACACGCAGCAGTACTCAACACGAACCCGCACCGAGTAAGTCGATCCTTGTACATATTAGGCGGTTTCATGCTATGTAAGCGCCAGCTGGAGTATTTCTAACTTTTCAACTTTTTTTCTACATCCATATGCAATTGGTATTGGTATGAGGGCTGTAGGTGGATTGGGATTTTAGTCTATGTATGTAGTTAGAATAACACCACTTTCTCCATCACATCGTATCGTGGAGAAAGCAAACGTTCGAAGAAGAAAAAAAAGCGTTATTAAAGCAGTCCATACGAGTCATCGTCATAGTACCAATTTGCCGCATATCTGCATTATTTTTATTTCCGTAAATGGGGGTAGGTAGTTTAGTTGGAAGTGGAAGTCCTGAGCTTTGGTTTTGCTTTTGGTTTTTGTTGACTACAGGAAAATTGCCGATGGAATGAAAACATACGCTCAGACCTCACATGGGTAGGTACCTATTATATGTACGCTTATTTGTAGCCTACATACGAGTAAATTTCAGTGGATTGAGAGTCTTAGGAGCAAAGTGCATGTGTCCATATCGTCAATGAAGACATATTTTGTGATCATAGTCCAGCACCTGACAAAAGTCTTGTGTCTGAAGATGTCAACTGAAATATGTGTGTCAGGGCTGTGTTACATTTTCAAACACACTTTGATTTGTGCTGAAGGCATTTTAAAATATACTTCGATCATCTACGTTTTTAAAAAGAACTTTTTAAAAATGTTTTTCACAATTATTTTTGTGGCTCTCTTTGAAAATTCACTTGTTAAAATATCATTTTCAATCACACATACTCTGTTAAGTACATTTCACATGAAGTGTAGAAAGTGCTTCAAAACAGTTTGTTTTAAAAAAAGTGTTTTCACAACAGTATTTAAACAATATTCATAACAAAAAGCTTTGTAAGATAGCGTAGAATAATTTTTTTTGTAAAAAACTTCTGAAATACTTGCTTTTGTTGAATGAAAATGAAGGAACTGCACTAAAAGCATGATTATAAAATTTTATTTTTTAGTAGTTTATTACACACAATTTTTCAGCAGCATAGAGAGCATCAGAAATATCTTTCAAAAAGGTATTTTCAAACAACAAACAATGATTCTTCGAAAAAGCCTACTTTAAAAAAGTAGCGCAGTAAAGAACAAATTAATAAAGCTATTTTGCGGTGAGATTACCAAAAATAGCTTTTTATTTTTGTAAAAACAGCTTCCAAACCAAGTGAAAATATTTATTTAAGAAAATGTCTTCCAAACATTGTTCAGAAAGGTTAATTTGCTGCTTACAACTAGCTTTGTGTGACAGATGCCTTACAAAAGCAATTGCAAAAAAAGCGTTTTAAATATTTTATTTTACAGCTGGTTACATCCAGCAAATATCAGTCCTTAAGATATCGGAACAGTTGTTTTAGTCTTGTAGCAAACTCATCCCACTCTGCCTCCTGACCGACGCTCTGCAGTCTAGTTGAGGGGGAGAGACAGGAGTAGTGGAGTTGAGCCTTAGAGTGTTGGAGAGACTAAGATGACCTGGAGGAGATCCGAGTAAATAGGAAGAGATGGAGGGAACCGTGGAACACTCGGAAAAGGCTTCTTTTTTGTGGACTTGAGCATTAAATAATGGAGAGAAAAATCCTCTTTATTCCTTCTCTATAGGCACATTGAATGTTTCTCAGGATAGTTCCGAATCCCGCCGATATAGCGGCTCAACCAGTCTGATAGTGTGAGTACAGCCAGGTATAAATATGTCTGAGCACTCTTAGGTAGCTACATTATGTGGGTAAGTCCACGTAAGCCTGAAAGCATAATATTAGATTGCTATTGGTATTGGTTCCTATTTCTCATGGATTGATAGCGGCAGCTCCAAAGTCTCTTACGGGCAGATTCACAAGAGCAGAAAAATGGAGAGAGTTGAGCCTTTACTTTCTCCCTCTCTAGACACATACACACATTCACACACACACACACACGCACAGAGACAGTCAGTAGAAACACAAACTTTTCTTATATATATATATTTGGATTTGAATTTGCAATTTTTTCTACATCCTTTACTCACTCCTTCCCTGTTAGCTTTAGCTTTGACCAGTTTCACATCCACCTCACTTCTTCTAGTTGGTCGTTGGTCCGGTTGGTTTTGGATTGGGATTGGACTTTTCCAACTTAGTCCGTGTAGACTCTATCTGTCTGTCTGCCTCAAGATAGACGAATATCAGGAGATATTTTCTCCAACTTATTATATTGACCGAGAATGTGTGTGAGTGAGAGAGAGAGAGAGAGAGAGAGAAAGAGCAGTGGAGCGACGAAGGAAGGAAGGACAAGTGGACAAGAAAAGTTTCATGGTCTCATGGAGTTTCAGGGATGATAGAGAAAGAAAACGCGCGAGCAAATGATGTGTCGGGTTGGTTCAGTAATAAAGTGACAGTCATGGGACAAGTAGGTAGCTCAGGATTTTCTGGCCTTTTCTTCCGTCCACTCTTTCCCTTTCTCCCGACGTCACTCCACTCGCTCATTCCGCCGTCCAAATCCAAATCCAAACTTTCAATCCTCACCTCTATAGCTATGCCCTCCGCCGTCTCCTTCTTCCCCAATTTTGACCAGGGCAGAGCAAGGAGCTGTGAAACACAATTCCCACTTCCACCGTCCGTCCGTTGTTCTCTGTCTCGACGGTGTGAGCTTGAGCAGCTTCATTGAGTCTCAAGCTGAACAGTGCAGTCCAGTGCAGTGGAGGAGTTTCTTTAGAGACGATTCTCAGCTCTCTCTCTCTCTCTCCTCTATCATCTCTCCGATTTCATGGGTGTGTAACATTATTTGCTATCTACAATGACAACAGTAATCATTCCCATTTCACTAGAATTCCCTTCTATACGCTTTCTCTGTCTATCAATCATGGATGCTGTCTACTCTCTGCCCGCAGGGCAGCATCACTCCTTTCACTGGTCAACCTTCTCCCAAAGCACTCGCTCAGACTTCCTTCCCACTATCGCCATGCATCGCCCCAATGACCTCCCAAGCATTCCATAGGCATCGCACAAGCAGAGGGCACGCTCCAGTATCAAGATCAGTATTTTTTATTTCATTTTTTTTTAGATTTTAAATTGTATTGTTATTCCCCTTCTTCATGGAGAACCTGATCCGTTTCCTAATAATGCTAATCATAGGAGCGATTCAATACGGCTCATATGTATGTAGGTAGGTGGTTTACTACTGGCTGGGCAACTAAAGTACCTACCTCCATACACTACAGGTGGACGGACGTTGCAACTATGTTTGTAAGTACTTGTAAAAGGAGAACAATATTTTTAGCATTAGAAGGAGTGGGACGTCGGAGTTGAAGTAGGAGAGTCTCGTTAAGTTCGTGTAAACCAGTGCAATGGGAATGGCATGAACCTTTTTTTTTCTATAAAAAGCATAAAAACGGATGAAAAGGAATAAAACCCGGGTCGGTCATTCAGCTTGGAGCGAAACTCATAAAATGACGGAGGCTGGTTTCTAATAAGACTTGTCATGTCGTAACATAACATCCGTAGTTCGTATACAACTTTCCAGGATCCAGAGCGCATTCAGGTTTTTTTTCTTCTTCCCCTTCTCTCGACAATAATAATGAGCTCGACTCTTTCCCAATCTCGTATCCCATTTCTACGTAAGTAGGTAGCTATCAAATACTTTTGTCCTCACAATATTGTTCAAATGAAAACGAGAAGTAGAATAATATGTAAATATCCACATCATCCTACATTTCCTTTTCTCTTTACTAAGTTCAATGTAAGTCGCTCTTTGTTTTCTACGTGGAAAAATTAGATGTTTACATGCATCGGACATGCTTTCCCAAGATACAAAATACTACATATATAAACTGTTCACGGAGAAATAAAAATTAATACTAAATTCTTATGGAGGGAGTACAGTTAATGAAAAGCTCGTGGTTCTTGAAATGTGTAATTGTATTGTACAGGGCTGTGGGAGGCTACATATACATATGTACATACATACATGGAAGCCTGCTGGTGTTTAAAAGTAAAGTACACACATGTATGTGTGTACAAAATTAGATTGTAGAAGAAAATATCGAGGGAGGTTTGATTGCTCCAAATTAATGTGTAGTTGAAAATTGAAATAGAAATTGATTAAGCAACTGCAAGTTGTAATTGGTTCTTTGGAATTCCGATTCTAATTTGAATGCCTCCCTGCCCCTACTCTACCTCCCGACACTTTCTCCAAAAATTAATGTTATGAAATCAAATCGTGGTTACACGTCGTGTTAGCAGTCAAGTAATTTGTCATCTCCTCTTTCGGATAGGCATTCTCATCTATGTTCCATTACCCTGACTTCACCTGTTCGCTCGCTGCTGCTCAGTGTAGTTTGTCTCCCAATAAAATCAAAAACTATTCTTTCCCCTAATTAACAATTGTTTGCATGTATGTATAAATAATAATACAGCCTGAGTGTGGGGTTAGCGAATGTAGTATGTGCATAATGAACGAGTTGTGGCTTCGTTGGTTCCTTGCATACTCATTCTCTGATCAATCCACTCAATTCACAGTCCACTTGTACTTAATTCAATATTCACTAGCCTGACTTGGTCGTGCGTTGTTCCCTGAATTGCTTCTATAGTTGAGGAAATTAGGTAGTAGCTTGTACCTACGTAAGTCCTTGCTCTGTTTCTCTCTCTCTCTCTCTCTCTTCGCTCGCCTTCCATTTGCAACAAATTCAAATTCCAGGAATAAGCATTTCTATTCATTACCAAACTCGGTTAAAAACATCGTCATCTGTTTGATACTTTCTCTACATTTCTTCTATTATTCTCAATTCCGCCTCACTCAAGTATTATGGACCTACCTACCTATGCTTCGGCGACGACCATATAGCAACTTTAATTACACATATTATGAGGCAAACCAATCCAATTTACTCGTCAGCTCTTGTACAACAAAAGAGAAAATTACTACCAGCCATGTTACTTCCCACACAAGCAGAGATGCATAGATATTGCTTACTTGGATCCTAAAGTAGAAATTAAATTCTAATTCCATGTTCGTTTTTTTTCTTCTTTTCTTGCAAATAACATTTCGTTTTCATTCCAAAGTTTCTTTCACAGATACATACAATTCTTGTGTATCAAACTTTAACTACCTGCAAAGGCATGTGCCCTTATTCTCAATTAGACCAAGTAGTAGATTTTGAATACACGATTATTATTTGGTTTCCGTTCAGAGGGTGATACGCCAAATGTACTCCTTGGTAGGCATCTATGTAAATTAATAGCCTCCCATATAAGTATGGCTTTGAGATAAAATTGAATTATGACTGGGAAAAAAATAAAAACCACTGTCGATGTCGATACGTAGAATTACAGCCTGTTTCCCATGGTTAAATTCAAAGGACGTATTAATGTCGAAAGAAGGAGAGGGAGAGAGGGTGGAGGGGGGGGGCAGAGCCGACCGTAGAGAAGTCCAGACTAGTGGAATCGTAAAGTCCAAAGGCACCTTCACGGTCTTCCCTACATAATATATAGGATAACTGTTAGGAAACTAATTTATTATAAATTAAAAGTCTTGAGATATAGTTTACGGGGCCATTCCCGGGAGAAGAGGGTGGCCAGTAGTAGGGAAGGCAGTAACGGGGCTGACCTTGTTTTAATGGACGAGGAATAAAGTTATGAGGACGATTTAGAAACTATTGAACAAGAAAACAAGTTCTTATCTGTGAGTTTTCTCCCCGTGTGACTATTTATGAAAGTGGAGAGGAAGACTTGGAGAGAGTGAGGGAGCGAGAGAGAGAGAGAGAGAGGACTTGGAGCATAGTAGTCAGAAAAGTGGCTCGTATCTCAAGACAATTTCGACAAAAGATCACCCATCCGAAAGTCTTCAAGCGGAATAACATAGTAATGGACCATTTGAAAACCCCTTGAACAATAACATCTTATCGTGAAGTTGTCGACGTTTGGAAAAACGCCCCAAATCTTTCATACTTTTCACTAGACACATTTTATTGCAAACCAGAACCTCAACTGCCTCAACAACATACATTCCCCATGATTCTTAGATTCTCTCTCTGCGTTTTTATTCCCTAGCCTATAAAAATCCTTTTTTCTTTTTGTTCTTTCCATTTTATGTTTCATTTTTTTTAACAATTTCTTCCCCCATCATACCCTTCACTACATGTCAAATCATCTTCCACAATCACGACTGAATACTGGCATGGAGTATTAAGACGTCAGTCAATCTCTCATGCAGCAGCTGATTTGCGATGCCTCACATGCCTCTCATTTTTATCCATGTATGTTGACACTATACATTATTTATGTAGGGATTTCAACACTAGCCACACTAGCCAGTCCAGTCTTTAGTATTCATTGACATAATCCACTCTATGGAAGTTGTATAATGTGTTTTTAGTTGGTAGTATGTACATATTTATGTACACAAGAATGCGGCATGACCTCGTTCAAAAAATCATTACAGCTGAAGCTGAAAGACAAACACTTTCGTCCATTGTTTATTTTTCAATTCATCAATTGAATATTTTATTTCTTTATTGATTTGTTATATCTGAAGAAAAACAAATTTAATGTATGTAACACAGTAAGCCATTTAATAATCATTATGTACTATTGTATTTCATTGATAATCAGTACTCTGAGCTCATAATTTACTCGTATATTTTTTCTAATCCTTGTTACGATTATTATAATATTTCTTATTACTTCAATTAAATATTTTTATTACTATTTTTGGTTATAGTATCCTGAAGACATTCTCTTTTCTAGAACAATACTAATGGAGCTGCAAGTCCGTTAGAACTCTTTACTAGAATTAGAATTACATTTTAAATATATTTATTTAATATAGACGTGTACCTAATTGTGAACAAGAAGCGCAGCGAACGAAATATTGACAAATTAATTTTGTTTTTTCGATTGTTCCTCCCGTAACAATTAGATTTAGACAATTGACGAATAGAATAAGTACATGTATAGTAATATATATATATATATATATATAAATGAGACGAACCTATAATATCATATATTTAATGTATAGATGAAAATCAACAAGTTGATAAAGTCATCCTCACGGTACTAGAAACGTTGCTCGAAATTAAACACGATGGCATCCGAAACTTGAGGTATTGCGTAGTAGTCATTCTTAAGTACTACCCTTGAATTAATATCTAGATACTTTCTCTACTCTTCGTTACTCATTTACAACCTACATATATACTAGTGTTTACTGTGACGTTTAGTGTGTTTGTACAATTTTAATCAACCACATCACTTGATTTTCCCGATCGTCACCTAATTTTTATTTCACTAATTATCAGTATAGCTATTGCAAAACACCACGAACTACTACTACGCTACACGTAATGCAATTATACGAAAAAGTACTCGTAACCAAAACGTTTAAACTTTCGTTTCTTTATATATATGTAACGAAGTCTTTGAATATCAAAGCGCAAGTGACTGAGAAGACTAATAATAATGTACGGTATACTTAATCGGAAATAGTGTCAAATAGGACCTTCCATTAGCACTTTACAGTAACTCCATACTCTATGTACACACATTCACCCCCTTCACACGATTCCCATGCATACTTGAGTAGACTAAAAAGAACAAAAAAATATATCACACCAAACTGTTAAGTCCCTACTCCTCACGGAGAAGTCTTACTTACAGACACCAAACAAGTGGATACGACTATTTACACAAAACGATATAATTATAATACCTAACTAAAAATAATTAAGTCATCATTGGTTCGGGTACCTACGTCATAACAAAAACCAGATTCATGATTTGATCGCCACATTTCCAGAGCAAAATAATAATAATTGAGCGAGACTCTTCGTTCACTGACCTGTCAACTGGGAACAAGCACGTAATTTCACTTCTAGGCTACCCAATTATCATTATAATGATTAATACTTACTACAATGATCCCTCACAAGTAGCTATACGTAACAACATGCTTGTTCGACCAATAGTTACAAGGAAGCTAATAACCGAGACCAAAACAATAATACAAACATTCTAATTGCAATCATATCTGCCCAAAAACAGCAACATATATTCAGCTGTCCTTTAATCTAGCCTGTCATGATATGTTCCTTTAAAACTACGTACCAGTACTACCTTTATTTTACAGTGTTTAGTTTCCTATAAGAACTTTGTATGTGAAAGCTAAATCAATATAATAATGCTAAGCGAAGAAGGTACTATAAAATTACATCGGAAGTTCATTAGATTCGTATCTTTGTTTGTTATACTCAATACTTTGCTTCCTATGCACGTGGTGTAGGCACAAGCCATTTCCTTTTGTGGCATGCTAGAAAACGGTGATGAAGATAATACTAAACAATGCGACCACCGATAAGACTAAATAAATTGTAAAATAATATTACATTTTGTGAAAATTATTACGACTACGTTCCTGCTTGTCTCCCATGCAGACAGATTACAATACAGCAATTATCTAATTACGCGCAAATCACATCACAATGTGGCACAATGGCCATTTGGGTCCTACCGAGGACCTAACCTAACCCGGCTCTTTACATTACCCTCATTTTCTAACTAATTAACAGTAAAATAAACGAATTTGCACATTTTGGCCATCTCACCGAGGTTACTCGCAAGGCTAAAGGACTTAACTTTGAATACTCATTTATTCGCCAACACTTTGGTTTGTGTCAAAGGTACGAGGAACAGAAACTAATTTTAGTGCAAAATAAAAGCTAATGGTTAGTATAACTGTGTGGAAACCCTTAGCCTACAAAATTTTAGAAACATCTCTTTCTTGAGAATATTAAATTAAATATATAATTATATATTATGTTACAGAAGTGATGTAGGAATCCGTAATACGAGATTACTCGACGAGAAGTTTTAACTTCACGGGAACTATTTATAAATTTCTTCAATGATATCCTTGTACTTGTTGTACACTGTTTGTCGCTTCAATTTGAGAGTAGGACCTGTAAAGATAAAAGGGCACAGGATTAAGTGAGAGCTCCGAAGTACAATTACATACGTAATGCCTAATTAAATTAGCTTTCGACTTTAAGTAAATATTTTCCATGAAGCAGTTTGCAAAGACAGGTTACTCCTTGCCCCAAGTTAGGTACGACCCTACATGAACGTCAAGTAGGTATTTAACACGCTACAACTGCCTGAAAGACCACAAGCAATGTAGCGAAGTCAATAATAACATACAAGTAAATAACATACTATAAGTTCTTTCGAAGTAAGGAACAAGAAACTAAATGACATGAAATGTTACTATCCTTACAGTTCAACATGACCACTGAGATCTGAACTTATTGGTTTTTTAATATGTACTCATCAGGGCTTACTATCTGTTAGTCTGTTTTTACTATTTTGAGTACACAGAAAGCGTATTCTATTATGGCTTCTGGATTCTTGAATGGACGTTGGGATAATCGAAGAATGCCATTTGAATACAAATTACACCATCCAGTCCAGATCTGACCACAGTTTACAGATTACAAAGATAATAATACTGCAAAAGGCAGTCCATTTCCTTCCCGTTCTTAGTATTCTAGCCTCTACGTCGGTCCTACTAATCTACTGCAATAAATGTAGCTCAAGTCTCACAATTCTCTTCCACTTCACGCTAATCTACCATTTAGCCTATTTCAACTGTAGTACATAAAATTCGTATTTGGTATAGGTATATGCTATTTCCTATTCAATATACTAAACGCAGTAAACAGTACAAGACAAAGTAACAAACTTACCTAATTCGCCTCCAGGAATAGAGAAATCCACTGGAAGAAGTCGCCATTTTTGAATTTTTTGTGCCTGTGATACAGCCTTTGAGTTCGCCCGATCAACTCCTTTTTGGATAGCTTGAATGAGCTGGTAAGAAATTAAAAACCAATATTAATTAAGTTGCAATTGAAACAACTTTAACTAACCACGAACTTGTTTTGCTAAACTCACTTTCTGGTTTTTGTTGGTGTACAGTTCTTTAAGTACGTCTTGAACTGTGTCCACATGACATTCCCCATGCTGCTGGATCCAGTCTTTGGTATAGGGCAAAAGTTTATCAAAGGGTTCTTGAGTGTCTTTGTCGACTTCAGTCTGTACGTTCAAGAAATAAATTCACATTAATAAATGTATTTTGGAACCACATGGTATTTTACAGCAGAAAGCGCTACGTTTGGCAAACTTACCTTAAGAGTGAGGAGGATGGAAAGGAACTTGAGGCGATCACCAAGGACCAAAGCTTGGCTGATAATGGGGAGTTCATGCTTGACTTTATCTTCAATGGGGACTGGAGCAACGTTTTCACCGCCAGCAGTGATAAGTAACTCTTTTAGACGACCAGTTATAAACAAATATCCATCTTTGTCTACATGTCCAATGTCTTCGGAGTGTAACCAGC
>JAQFZC010000437.1:0-51315 GCA_034695205.1 Dicyrtoma fusca
CAGGGCCGGCTGAGGTGTCGTTACGGATCTGCTTCATGATTTTTTCGATATCTTTGGCATCGACCTCCACCTTAAAGTTTTCGTCCAGTTCCTGTTGTTGTTGTAAAGGGATCACTGGGTAAGAGTCTAATATTGCATTATTTTCTGTTTCCCATCTGTTTTTAAACGATGTTTCCAGTGCATCCGATGGGATTTTGCAATCTGGGTTTTGGTCGTTTTTTAAAATTTTGTGGACGACCTTTCTTCGTTGGTTATAGTAGTCGTGTTGTACTTGGTCGAATTGGAACTTCTCTTTTCTGCGCTCACGGTCACGCTTTGACATTCTGATCGGATTAGAAGACTGAGAGTACTTTCGCTCAGTTTGTCTGAACAGATTCTTTTCTTTTCGGATCCTGTAGTACTTACTAGCCGGGTGTTGTGGTCCAGGTATTATTTCTATTACGCTTCGCATTAAATCTGAGAATTCCTCAACAATTATATTAAATTCTTCTTGTGAAGGTTTATTAATGGTCATTTGGTCAAGCTGTTCCTGAATCCGTTGCATATGTGGAGTGAAATCTATTTTACCGTCATTTTGGTCATCAGGTTCTGGGACTACGGCTTCATCTTCCGTAGAGGGGATGAGTTTTTCCTGAGAACGCTGTGAGTACCCGTTTGCTATAAAAGTTCTACGTTCGTTTTGGTGTTTTAAACTAATGTGGATTGAAACTCCACGGGCATTTTTGCATTGGACATTGCAGTACGGGCATAGAGCCGGAGAGGCGATATTTTGATGAGGCGATGAGGAACTTGTTTGATCAGGATTATTGTAGGATATTGTGCTGACCGGGGGCTTTTGGGCATTACTACTTGGATACCATTCAAACCAGATTTAATTTATTTGGTTTTGTACGTGTACCTATGTTAAGATGCCGAGTACAAGACTTTTTGAAACACAACTGCTACAAAAACACAAAGCTGCTACAATACGCTTGTTACTTAAAAGCATGCAAATCGAAATGTTATATTTTAATCAATTCTTCAACACGATCAATAATACAACCTAGATTTTAGCCTGGAAGCTTCACTTGGGTATAAAAGTTGGACAACGTTGAGGTTATATAATCAACTGTATCGATGATTTTTGAAGCAGCAAATGATTCGGTCGAATCGAATCAAATAATGCAAACTTAGTTGAATGTATTTAGGCGAACACATTTCTTCAACACCGCTGATAAAATACTTTTCTAATTGCTCGGTTAAAATTAATTACTGGTTTTTAATTCAGTTAATTATTTTTTTAAGGAAACAATAATTTGTAAAAATATTGAATTTATAAAATGCTATGCAAAACTTGATGTGCAATTGAAAAGTAGGGACATATTGTATGATATGCAATGATGGAGATTTGGCACACTTTGGTTTTTGGAAAAACTAGAATTTGGACAATTTGCATTTACTCACAAAATTTGCTTGGTAACGTGCAAAATGTACCATGTTTGCAAATGAGGCAAAACATTTAATCGCATAATTCACATGATGTAAAACTAAATAATATGCACAAATGTTCCAAAGTATTAGTAAGTTCCATATGAAATAATAACAACTTTAAATTGCATATATTGTGAAACTTCTAATTGAAGAGAGCAATTTTTCTTAGAAAGGCCCACGGAAATCGCACTGCAGATAATACTGCACTCTAAAAATTGAGCAAAAAATTTTAAAACACTTTTTTGAAGCAATAAATATTTGTGTAAAACTGAATTAAACAGCATCTATGTATCCAACTTTTAAAAATCGCACAAAGAGTGCCTTTAACAACATTCGAAAATAATTGCAAATAAATTAATTTGCAAGTTTAAAAATTTGAGCGTGAATGTACGTAAACTTACGTCACTAAAGTTTTACAACGCCGTCTTAAGATTTTTAAAAATATTATGCTAGGAGCCTCTGTTTGTAAAATTCATGAAGCTAGCGAGTTCCTCAAAAATTTATTGTGAATGATTGAGTATGAATTATGTTTCCATTTGCTTTTAATTTCAACTGCAGTAGTCACTGAGAAGTGAGTTGAATTATTTTGAAACTTGTAGGGTACCACTTTGATTTCAAGGAACTTGGGAGACCAGTCATTTTGCATGTACAGTAACGACATCCAGTTTAGACAGAAACGATAATTAGATTACGGGGTTCAAGGGTTTGAGATTGGATAGTACACGGGGAGTACTATTAGAGTAAATACTAGGTAATATTTTAATTTATAAGGCCAAGCTGACTTTCAGAAACATTATTTGTTTACCTTACCAAAACCGACTTAAACTACAAATATGGGCACGTTGTTTACCACCATAAAACGTGGACGGCGTTGATGCTCATTTTTTTGAGTAGCTTCTGTTCTACAACAAGTAGGCAACCCTGCACGTCTTTTAATCCAGAAATGTTGCGTTTTACTAATCATATAAATTAGAAACTAGTACAGATTAAGAAGCAAATGGAACTTTCAAAGTGTGTGCTAACCACTGTCACCTTTACTTTTAAAATCATAACATATCAAACGTCGGCTAAGAAGTAAATATTCGGAAATTCGGCTCACGAGGGAACTAGGTCAATCGATCACGCTCGATTCGCTCAATATATTGTTTTCGAAAAGAGCATTTAAAAAAACTAAAATGGCTTAAGAACATGATGCCAAAAATGCCTAGAAAAGTTCGATAGCACTTGAATAATATTTTTCTATACTTTCCAGAGCAAGATGAAACGGTTAGCTGCTATATAGTAACTGCGAAAAAATTGCAAAAGCTGTTATTGTGTTTATAAAAACTCTTTACACTAATTCTTCCAGTTCGCACCTACTATAGTGTGTATTTAAAGTCAACAAAAATGTTGAATTTCGACTGCCAAGTACAAGTTTGTTTTACATAAAATCCTGCATAACATCAGAATTGTTACTTTGCTTGACAAAATGTACTACTTGCATGTATTTTAAGAGTTGCTAAATGTTCTATTTACACGTTTCCAAAAGGTCCAAAGCTTCACATTTAAACGTTTTTTTAAAAACAGCAAAATTATTCACTTGCCGTTATAAAAAGGGACGAACTGCTCCTATGTTGTGTTAGCTCAACGCCGGTACTGCTTTTAAACTCTAAAGAGAAATAAATTGTAAAAAAGGTATCCACTTCCATTGGAAAATTGGAACTAAACATAAAATAAGGATTTACAGAACCATGCGACCTGATACGAAATTGTATCAGGTAAAAGACCAATCAAATTTTTGTAAATATTTGATTACACCAGGAATGTGAACTTTTATTTTATAAAATTCTGCTTTCTGTAAAAAAAAATGGACAAACACGATAGCCATTAGAACGCGTTCGTTTGTTTTCGATCTGTTATTCACTAATTCATAAATAAATAAATAATTCCAAACAAACTCTTTTATACTTTTTGACTACTGGTCATTTAGGTTTCATCGCAGTTGTATTGAAGAGTGCTTTGTCGGGGAAAAATAATTTATTAGCTTTTGATGGCGCCTAAAACTTGGACGGAGTTGATATTTCTCAATTTACTCTGTGCACCCATTTTGTTTCTGTTCTAAAAAATGTCAAAAGTGCTTGTTATACCTTTTAAGAAATACTTTACACGATATTTTGTACCTCTATTGCAAAGTATGTAATACATACTACGTTTTGTACTTTTTTTTAAAAAAAGGCATCTTTAAATTTTGGCAATTTTTGACAAATATTTAGTTTTAAAGGATACACCTGTACTATTTGAATACAAAGACATATATTATAAACTAATATAACAAACAATGTGAAAACTGCATGATGGCACTAAAGAGTCGTAGAATTTTTGCCAAACACTTTTGTCCAAACACAATCATCGTTTTTGATTTCTTTTGAACTAGTTGTGCCGCCCTCATATAAAACGATGAAATGACTCATTTAATTGTAATTAGTATATTTGATTTAATTTACTTACATATACTTACACTAGCTTCAAACGAAGCGAAAAATATATCATATTTCACGCAATAAATTATTTATTTCTGATAAAAATCTTGCACGGCGTCCAAAGTGTTCACATCTTCAACACCGCACCGGTGATTAAGTATTTTTTCAATTGAACAGTTTAACTTTACTAACATTTTATAATTCAGTTAATTAGTCTTTTTTGTGAAAACAAAAATTATTAAATATAATGAATTTAGGAAAAGCAAAAGGAAACCTAAGGTCCAATTGAAACGTGGGGGCATCGGGCATACTGTATAATAGGCAATAATGGAGATTTGGTACACTTTAGTTTCAGCCAAAATGCACCATAAGATTGGTTTGAAAATGAGGCGAAACATTCAGTCGCATAATTCACAAGGTGTAGAACTAAATATTCAAAAATGTTTAAACATATTTAGAAGTTCCATATGAAATAATAACAGCTTCCAAATGTATAAATTGTGAAACCTATTTCTTTAAAAATGTTCATAACGGACCTAAACGTAATTTATGAACGACCCCTCAGCTTACCCCGTACTGTAGTATAATGGGACTAGTAAATTGCTCAATAGAATGAATGCTAAAGCAAAAACTGAAAAAAAAGCAAAAAACTGTAAAGTGTCAGTCCTATGTATGTACAACAAAAATTGGATGAAATAAAGAAAACCCCGTGAATAACAATAATAATAATAATAATAATAATAAAAAGCAATTTTTAGATATCAAATTAATTCAAAAAGTCCTATTAAATAAATTAAAAATAAGTGTGGGTTGTTTCAATGGCTGACAAAAATTAATCTCATCTGGGATTTAGCTTCGAGCGCGTAATTTAAAATTGGGCTTCACAAAAATTTTCCACCGGACAACATTCAAAAGCAATACACCTAAAATTTCAGGCAAGGTTTAGTGGCATTGAAATCCAAATAAAAATCTGATGATTTTATGTGTTTTGAAAATTCTTGTATGAAATTACGTTTGCATAAAGATCGTTTCCCTAACAAAGTACCACATTTATAAAATAAATATATAGCGAAACTTTAAAAACAGCATGCTGCTTTAAAAAAGCAGGGCCGAATGAATATTTCAAACAATTTAGTTTTTAGATCAGGACAACTATCTTTGCGTCAGTTGTTGTTATACATGTGTTTTATTTTTTTGTGAACCCTGGACGGCGTCGAACTAAATTATGCCACTAAGCCACATTTTGTCTGCAACCCAATATGTATGTATATGCGGCTCCTTAAATGTTCAATTATGCCACTAACTTTTATTGTTTATACTGTCTGTAACCAAATTTTTTAATTGTGTATCGCAACTGCTACTGTAATACAATTCAAACTATTTTATTTAATCGAGTATTTATTTATTTAACTAGTAGTTTAGCGAGAACAATGAAAATTACTTCTTTCAAAACTGCATTTAAGTGCAAGTATTACATGTTGATGGGTCGCATTTTGTCCGTGCATTGTAGTAATGGACTAAATCCTTTACTTAAACAATTTTAGCCATGTCCATTGAATTACCTTGTTGCAAACGGAAATAAGAAAAAAATATTAATATTTCTGCACATTTTGTACCTCGCATAGTGAGTATTTGCAGTTTTTGATTGACACTCAATTGACAGATTATGCCTGAGTGAAATCCCTATCAGAATAATAGCAGTGGTTCAAAGCTGTATTTATTTCTAAAACTAAAAAGATGTTTATATTACCCTTCGACCAAACGATTTATATTGTTTTTATTGCAAAATATTTAATGGTAACTTTTTTAACTGTACCCACTAATAAAATTGTGTTTTGTATATTTTTAGAAAAGGCAACTTTGGATTTGTGCACTTTCTTGCAAATCTTTTATAGTATGGAGTAGTTGGGGCTAAATAAAACCTATATATTATTACAAAGTTCTGTATAGCTCATACGCCACATAGTGATTTTGTGTGTTTATTCGACGTCTTAGATTTTATAGATTTTCCTGCTCTGGGGGCAGGACTGTATCTTTTCAACAAAAGAATCTTAGCGGTTCAAAACACTGTGTGTTAATAAAATGAAAAGGATTGCTTACACAAAAAGCTTTCAGCTTTCTTATCTCATTTCTACCGATCAAGAGAAGAATTCTTCCAGTTAATCAAAGGGCTGGTATTAAATCAGTAGTAAAATTACACACTAGAATAATTAATTACATTGTTCAAAAGATTAGAGCTTTTAATGAAATAATTTCCTTCAGCTAGTAAATTGCTTTTTTGTCAAGCTTGGAAAATTATAAAATAAAAGCAAATGAGAAAACGTATGCGCTTTTAACAAAAAACAATTAATGCTTTCTCCGAAAAGAGTTCAACATTTTTAGGTAATAAAATTCATTCATTCATTCATGCATTTTGAATCAGTAAGGAGTAATTTTATGGAGCTAGTGAAGAGGCGTCTGTGTAAAAAAAAATTAATTTCTTAAAAAATTGTAACAGGTAAAAGAGGTTCAACGCCATGTGAACATTTTTCTGGTTTTTTAAGCATAATTATTTGATAGGTTATCTAGTACAAATTGGCTTTTGTATGAAGTTAATTTTTCGTTACCAGACAGTTGTATTTTTGATGTAAATGAAGTAATGCTTGTAAATAATGGTCCTTCACTTTCATCTAGGATAAAAAATATTATTCTGTATAGATACAACCTTCCCCTTTTTTTAAAAAAATAATTAAAGGATTTTTTAAATAAATGATGTAATCTGGATTCAATGATAATCATAATGCCCATTTTTCAACAAAGTGTGAGTGACAGCCGTAATTTAAAACCCACAAAATAATTAAACAAGCTTCTAGCGTTGCGTTGGGATAAGCTTGTAATCAAATATACAATGGTGGTGTTAGAGTTTGTCTTAAAACATAACACAAGTGACGTTAAAATACTACTTTTCTAAAGCGAGAAAGCATTAGATTTAAACAATATTTTGATATAAAACGTTTAGTAATGAATAAAACGTGGACAGCGTTGAAATTGATTTCTTTTCGAAACAAAGTTTACACTCACCGCGTATACGCAAATTATGTAATTATACATAACATAATATTTAATTGTCAAAAACACTTGTGCTTCGCCAATCACACCACATACTACTGTCCGTTTAGAAAAAAAGTAAACACAGGGAAACATTGTAGTTTGAAAGTTGACATTTTTGAAATTTAAAATCTATATGCTTGTTTAATTCGAAAAACAAACCACTTTTGTAATAGAATAGCCTGCAATGCAATGCTGCGCTTAGTTTTGTGGTTTATTTTTGTATGTACCTATTTCCTCAAATATAATCCAAACACAAGTTTCAACGCCGTTCATTAGTTGCTCGTACGCTACGTTGACCGTGCTCTTCGAGCTCGTCTGCTAAAATGCTAATTAGTTAAAATAAAAGTAATTTTTAATTTGCTTCTTTTTAATTAGTCCAATGCACTGGAGTCCCTAGAGTATGTCCCAGAGCACACGGTCACTCTTCTTGTCCCAAGCGAAGCATGTAAATCGTCAGCTAAGAAGCAAATTAAGGCGTCACCCTTCCAAAATTCAACTCCTAGTTCATTAATTGTTAATACTTCACACGTTTTTGATACCGTATAAAACTTGGACAGAGTTGAAAATTCTCAATTTATTCTGAACACTAATTTTGTTTGTTTCGTTCAAAAAAATGCCAAAAGTGCGTTTTATACCTTTTTTCTTTAAAGAAATTTTTTAAAGGATATTGTGTACTTTTATTTCAAAATATTTTAGTTTAACTTGTTTTAACTGTTTAAACTTATTTCAACTTTGTTTTGTATATTTTTAGAAGGGTTCGACAGCACTTTAACATTTTTCTATATTTTAAAATAAATTAATTCCACAGTGAATCAAAACTGCTAACTGTTAGTAACTTCCGAAAAAACCCAAAAGGTTTTATTGTGTTTACAGAAACTCTTTATACTAATTCTGTCAGTTTACACCTACTAGTGTTTATTTAAATTCAACCAGTATTAAATTTGAACTGCCTACTACAAGGCACACTTTGTAGGCAAATTGTACAATTGTATATAACAACATATTAATTAATCAAAAACCCATGTGCTTCGCCGATCATATGGTATTATTCGTGTAGAACCAAGGTAAACACAGCTAAAGATTCTAATTTTAAAGTTACATTTTTTGAAATTTAAAAATAGCTGGCTGTTTTATTTGAAATACTTTTATAATGGAATAGCCTGCAATACTAAGCTTTAGTAGATTTGCGGTTTTATTTTGTCTGCATCTCCTCAAGTGAACGAAAATTACAAGTTTCCACGCCGTTTACTAGTTTATAGTGTGTCACTACGAGAATTCAATGACAGGTGATTGATTTCAATAGTGATTTCGTTAGACTGAGAGGGTCAATTTGCTTGTGTGACACTTATTATTCAAGAGGAACCGAACTTGTAAAACCAAATATTGTAGTAAAAAGTTTAAAAATGTAATAACCTGTTACTAATGCACAACTTTTTGATCTCTTATAAAACTTGGACAGCGTTGAAATCTCTCAATTTATTGTGAACACCAATTTGTTTGTTTCGTTCTAAAAAAAATGACAAAAGCGCGTTTTATACCTTTGAGAAATTCTTGAAACGATATTTTGTACTTTTATTGCAAATTATTTAATATTAACTTTTTGTAACTGTACTAACTAATAAAATTGTGTTTTGTACATTTTAAAAAAAGGCAACTTTTGGATTTTTGCACTTTATCGTAAGTAATAAATTTTAAAGGTTACACCTATACTATTTGTATAAGTATGTAAATAAAATAAATGAATGTATTAAAACACGGTTATTTCGCCTAGTATTTTAACAAGCGGTGCATCATGAATTGCATATTTGATTTCTTTTTTAAGTTGATTCTAAGGAATGCACCCACCCGTAGCTGCTTTAGTAGTGTTTTTAAAACGGACTACGCGGACCACGAGAAGAATTCTTCCAGTAAATCAAAGGGCTGGTATTAAATCAGTAATAAAAATGTACACTAGATTAATTATATTGTTCAAAAGATTAGAGCTTTTATGAAATAATTTCATTCAGCTTGTAAATAGCTTTTCTTGCAAGCTTATGTTATTAAGTTATTTATTATAAATGATATTTTTATTCATCATATTTATTAGTCCATTTATTCGTCATAGATGCATCAAATAATGAAAAATAAATGATTTAGATCTCATCAAAACCGCATCAAGTAGGTTACAGGGGCTCATATGGTCTGCATCATATGTCTAAAAAATTTAGCATTAGAATCGTATCATATTTGCCAAAAAAACGCATCATGAGATGCGGTTTTAATGCATCACATAGGACTCACTTTTTAGCACTTTTGATGCGTTTATGATGGGTTCTAGATGTTTTGATTTGGTAGAGTGGAGTTACACGTTACACCTTCAAAAAGTTTATCTTGTGTGACAAGTTTTATTCAAAAGAAACCGAATTTGTAAAAACATATTGTTTTAGGACGATTTAATTAGAACGATTTCATTAACTGTTAGAATTTACAACTTTTTGACCACGTATAAAACTTAGACATGGTTGAACTAATTTATTGTGAAAACCAATTTTGTTTGTTTCGTTTTAAAAAATAACAAACGTGCGTCTTATACCTTTTGAGAAATTCTTTAAACAATATTTTGTACTTTTACTGCAAAAGATGTACATAAAGTTAACTTTTGTTAACTGTACTAACTAATAAAATTCTGTTGTGTACATTTTTATAAAAGGCAACTTTGGATTTTTGTGTTTTTTCGCAAATATTTAATTTTAAAGGATACACCTGTACTATGTATTTGTATGAGTAAATAAAGTAAATTAATTTGCTCCTATGTTGTGTCAGCTCAACGCCGTTACTGCTTTTAAACTCTAAAGAGAAATAAATTGTAAGTAAAGGATTGCTCACACAAAAAGCTTTCAACTTTCCTACCTGATTTGTACGGATCAAGAGAAGAATTCTTCCAGTAATTCAAAGGGCTGGTAATAAATCAGTTTAGTAAAAATACACAGCTAGCGTTGGTATACGCTTGTAATCAAATTAAGAACAAAACCGAAAACGTTTTTCGAAACACATAACACAAGTGACGTTAAAATGCTACACTTTCCAAAGCGAGAAGGCAGTATCAATATTTATATTGATATAAAACTTTTGATAATGAATAAAACGTGGACAGCGTTGAAATTAATTTCTTTTAAAAACAAAGTTTACACTCACCGCGTGTACGCAAATTATGTAATTAAACATCAAACAATATTTATTAATCAAAAACCCATGGACTTCGCCAATCCCATCACATGGTACTGTCCGCTTAGAAAAAAAGTAAACACAGGTAAACATTTTAATTTGAAAATTGACATTGTGGAAATTTAAAATCTGTCTGCTTGTTTAATTCGAAAAACAAACCACTTTTGTAATGGAATAGCCTGCAATACTGCGCTTAGTTTTGTGGTTTAATTTTAAATGTACATATTTCTCAAAATGTACTCCAAACACAAGTTTCAACGTCGTTTATTAGTTGCTCGTACGTCACTTTGACTACTCACTTCCAGGTTGCTTACTAGAGCGCTAATTAGGTAAAATGAAAGTATTTAGTCTGCTCCTTACTAATTAGTCCAATGCACTGGAGTCCCTGGAGTACCACTGCACTGCACACTGTCACTGTTCCTGTCCGAAGGGAAGCATGTAAATCGTCAGCTAAGAAGCCACTTAAGGCATCGCAAATGCAAAATGGGACACGTAATTTAAATTGTCGTATTTTGAAAGTAAAAATGCTGCAAAAAACATCTCTGAGTTTGCAAAAAATTAAAAACGTTTAGCAAAATCGCACACTTTTGGTGATTTGATTGCATTATTGAATGCAATTATGACTCGAAAGTGAATTTAGCCTTTTTGGCACTCAAAGCTTAACTGTTTCCATGTCTGAAAGTTGTTTCAGAAGCTTTTATTATTCCTAAAAATATTTCTGTATTTTCTAAGTTTAACAGTATTTCCCGAACAATTCGGATGTAATTTATGCACGGCCCAATATTTGACAAACATGTTTGTCAAATATTTACAAAAAGCAACTGAATACTGCTGAATTTAAAAAACGTTTAAATGTCCAGCTTTTCCCCTTTTGTAAACGTGTAACTATGTAGAACATTTGCCAACTCTTAAAATACATAGAAGTAGTACATTTTGTCAAGCAAGGTAACAATCCTGTTGATATGGAGGATTTTATGTAAAAACTAAACTTGTAGTTGGCAGTTCATATTTAATATTTTTGTTGACTTTAAATAAATGCTAGTTGGTGTAACCTGGCAGAATTAGTGTAAAGCGTTTCTGTAAACACAAAAAAGCTTTTTAGAAATTGTCAGCAGTTACTAGTATTTAGCAGGTTAGATTCACTGTGGCATTTGATTAGTTTACGAAATTAAAAAATGTGTAAGAGCTGTCGAACCTGTATGAGATTTTATTTCACTTCTTAAAAAAGGAATTAAAGAACATTAAAGTAGAAAGTATTAAATTAAAAAAAGAAAAGCAAGTATGTAATTCTAGATGCATCGTTTGCTAAAATGCTACGCGAAATAACGGTGTTTTATTTTATTTATGTATTTATTTATTTAATTTAATCACACAAACTAAATATGTGCCAGACCGTGCAAAAATCCAAAGATTCCTTTTTTAAAATGTGAAACCATGTTTAAAATAGTTAGTACAGTTAAAAAAGAGTAAAAATTAAATATTTTGCAATAAAATTATTGTTTCGGGCGTTATGAGTTGAGAAGATTTTAAAATAGTTTGGTCGAAGGGTAATATAAACGTCTTGTTTAGTTTTAAAAAGAAATACAGTTTTGAACCGCAGCCATTATTCTGATAAAGCTTTACGCAAACGTAAACTGTCTTTTCAGAGTCTTGTAAGACCCAGATTTCAAATAACGAGCTCCCGCGTCCTCTTTTGGAGGATCCGGGAACCATTTGCCATTGCGGAGGGAATGCGAATGATGAACTCAAAAAACCAGCAGCCAGCGGGACGAAAGTGCGTCGTTAGCGCTGTCTGCTGGTGGGGAGTAGAGAAATGGAAAGACGGAGAAGCAGGCGTGGAATGGAGATTGGAAAAGGAGATAAACGTACGAGCCACGAACAAGGCACTTGGCAGTGCCTTTAGCCAGTCTGAAATTCTGTCTCGTTCACTACGGTTGAATCTCCGAGAACGTCTGGCAGACTCATCGCCATTTCATGCCCCACCCTTCTCTTCTTCTTCTTTCCACTTTCTTTAGTTTCCATAGTTATAATTTAATAGTTAGTATTCCTAGCGTTAGTGAAGTTGGAGGATTTAGTAGTATTCGATTTAATTCTCCTTTCCAGGAATTGATTCCGTATTTCATATGTGACCTAGTCAGTAGGAAGTTAAATTAAATAAAGCAAGGCCTTTGCCTCTTTGATTCGGACTTTGTGTAAACGACGGCCTAATTGACCTGGGATTTATTCTACGGGTGACTAGGCATAAATTCTTCCAGTGGTAATCTGAATTCGCTTCCACCAAGTATCCAGCAGCCAGTCCATGCTGCTGTGTAGTTAGTGAGGACTCCTAAATTCTGGAAATTAGTCTCCCAACATCGCGTGCCTTCTGCCTGGGGTGCTAGGAGCACTCGTCAACCGTGACCAGTCCAGGAAAAGAAAGTTGGTGACGTGGGCGGATTCTCGATAGAGCTAAGGAGCGTGGCAACTTCCTGGCTCACCCCCATCGAGAGGACCTCACCCTGAGACAGTCTCTCAATCTCGTGGGTGTTCCCTCCGAAGCACCAAGAATTCCTATCACCTGTAATCATCTTCAGAGGGCGAGCCCGTAACGTGGGCATAATCTCCAGAGAGTTACGGAGCGTGGGAGTTCCGTGGCCCACTTACCTCGTGAGAGCATTGCCCGTGGTCAAGGATCCTATCCTTGCCCGTTGGTATAAAGTGATCCTTTCCGAGTAATAGACTTTGGAACTGTCATCCAGCTTCGTGGGCCTTTCCCCCGGAGCACCAGAGACTCCCAGCACCGATAATCTCTTCCATCCGAAACACCAAGAGCTCCCCTCACCTGTAATCGGCCTTGGAATACTAGTCCGTGACGGGGGCGTCTTACCAAGTGAGTTCTAGAGCGTGGGAACGTCTTCATCCACCAGTATTCGTGGTGCTTACCCTAAGAAGTCATCGTCCACCCTTGTGGGCCTCATTCCCGGAGCACCAAGTGACTCCTTCATCCTCAGTCACTCTCGGATCGAGAGAGTGGTGTCGTGGGCGGATTCCCAAATGAGTACCAGAGCGTGGGAACCACTTGGCCCATTTACTCCGAGAGTGCATTGATAGTGGGCAAGGAGTCCATCCTCGCCCCTTTGCGCCTAGTGATCTTTTTCAACTACCAAACGTGAAAGACTTAAGTCTAGTGTGTCATAGCTCATAAGATCCTGCTTCCGACCCATGGGTCACCTTTGGTGAACTGTGGAAGTCCTAAAGTGTTATCGCCATAGTGATAAGGACCGTGGGAAATAAAGTGCAAAAGTTCCCACGACCAGAGCCATGTTCACTGGTGAATGTTAAATGAGTTATAGTGATGGGCTTGCCCTTTATTAGTGTATCAATCAGTTACTCATTTTGGCGATACATTGTTATAGTCTGTCGAAAATATTACAAAACTGGTAGGTGGGTTCTAAACACCCTATTTTTGCGTTGTGTATTTTTTGCACAGCCCCTTAGTCGTCAAGGGCTACGCCGACCTAAAAAGTAAATGGCATTCGTATTAAAAATATTTTTAAATGAACTAATGCTATAGGTTTCTTTTTCACCCAGGAAAAAAATATTATTCTGAATAGATAAAGCCTTCCTCCTTTTTTAAAAGCAATAATATGAAAGAATCGTGTAGTACTAGTGTTAGTTAATTAATTTTATAATTACTTGAGAAACAACGTTGTGCCACGCAGAACAAACATCGTTTTTGTGTAAAATAGTGAAAGGAGTTTCTCCAACAATTAATTACGCCTTTACACCTTCCAAAAGTATATCTTCGGAGTTCGGACTGTTTTTATTCAATTGCAACGGAATTTGTAAAAACAAAAATTGTTTTAAGAATTTTAAAGATTTCATTAACTGTTATTGATTTACAACGTTTTGATTGCGTATAAAACTTGAACAGCGTTGCAATCTCTCAATTTATTCTAAACACCAATTTTGTTTGTTTCGTTCTAAAAAATGACAAAAGAGCGTTTTATACCTTTTGAGGAATTCTTTAAACGATAGTGTGTACTTTGATTGCAAAATACTAAAGAATGAACGCTACAAAGGATTGCACTCAGCCGTTGCTGCTTTAGTACTGTTTTTAAAATTAAAAGAGAGGACAATAAAAATTGTTCCTCCAATAAATGGTTTACACCCTTAAAAAAATATATCTTCTAACAATTTAGATTCAAAATGAACGGAATTAATTGATAAATAATTAAAAAATTATTTTGTATAAGTAATAAGAAATTCATTTAGATGGAGTGATCCCAAAAGTTGAGCCGAAATCGAGTAAATGATGCTAAGTTGCATAAACAAATTCTAAACGTTCCTTGTTGTAAATAATAATAATTTATTTATTCATCAAGTCGATTTGGCCGTCGGCCCATACAACACGTTCCTTGTTATCGCTACAAAATAAATTTAAACAGCTTCAAAAAATGTACCTCATTAAACTTTACATAAAAGAACAGGGTTTGGAGGGCCTTTACAAAAAGAATCCAGGAAGCCATAAGTAAAATCAGGGTTTTTATTTGACACACTGAATTTCGAAAAGGTGCAAAAAATTATTTCCTTTTCACGTATGTTATACAAAATTTCTTTAACTGGTCGTTTTGCTACTTTTAAAAACCGTGTACTTACTTAAATGCCAGTTTTTGGTTATTTTTAAAAACGTGCAAATAGTAGTTTTTCTTTTTTGAAAAAGCTTGAATAGAGGTTTTGTTATTTTTAAAGGCGTAAATAGCAGTTTTGCTGCTTTTAAAAGATGCCCCTTAGAGTTTTGCAACTTTTAAAAACGTGTAAACTGCGGTGGCCCCGCTTTAAAAGGGTGTAAATAAGAGTTTTAGCTCTTTTAAAAAGTACATGATATTATTTGGCTTCTTTTAAAGACTTGTAAATGAGGGTTTTGCTAATAATAATAATAATAAAACGTTTCTGTTAACTAGATTGTCAACCAATGTTTAATTATTACAAAAAGGGTTAAACGAAATGTTTAACCTTTTCGCAACTATATTATAACATCTTTATGTACTATTACATCTTTTTGATACTGTTAATTCGTTCGTGCCACCTATTTGAAAAGTGTCAGTTCCTGGTTTTGAATACTTTTAAAAGTGTTAATTGCATGTTTTGACCTTGTAAAACTGTTAGTTTCTTGTTTTGGCTCTTTTAGAAAACAACAAAAATCCACACACAAATCACGTCCTTTCGGATCCGTAGTAAAGAGCTAAGATCACTAAGTCAAAATATTTTGTTGCAGAAACGGCTTTTTAGAAAAATGCTTAAATTGCCTTGCTTAACGAGAGCAGCTTGCACAACTTTTTTACCCTAATTTGTTTACCGTGTTTCCTTTTTTTTTGTTAAATTTTCCGAGACAGTATGGAATTTGCTAAAGACTGAAAATATGTAAAAACCACTGTTTGAAAAACATGAGTGTAAAAATACGCAATTATTGAAACCGAGAAAACATAAATTGCTTCAAAAAGGCTCAAGTGAGATATTTTGTACGTTTAAAAGTACACTTTTAAAGTAGTAAGATTTGGAACATTAATAAAAACAACTGAATAAGACGCTTCGCACGTTTCCATGCGGAATTTTAAAAACTCAAACTTTTTTTGAAAAACTGTACTGCAACGTAAGCTTTCAACGCCGTTTAGAGTTTTTGACTATGCTAACAGCATCGTTAATATAGAGTTAATGCTGGGAATTTGTGTAAAAGAATCGAACAAGTTTGTATTTGAAAGACCACTGGATTTGCTATAGTATAGTGCTGTAAAATACTGCTTTATCTTTATGCTAGATAACATTATTATTATTCCTAGGTCGTTTGCTAGTGTATCAAGCGGTGCTTCTAGTTTTCCAATGGCTGGTGGTTTTTGCTCTAGAAGATCCGGCTGAGCATTAAAAAATCTAATAGTTCCAGAAACCGTTTTATAATTAAATTTTCTATTCGTCGGGCGTGTCTCTGAATGGCGTTGAACTTGTTCTTTAAGCCCTATTTTTAAAATAGTTTATTTAGAACATGGCTGTTCTTCAAATACTACAGCGCTTGTAAAATTCAATTTAATTAAGATCAGATTAGTTCAGACTCTACAAAGTTGTATAACTAGTTTTTGCATGCTCGTAATAAATGTATAACTATGGGGTTGTAAGTTTTAGCGACTACGTCAAGTTTGGCGCTGTTTGAAAGTGTAAACAGAGGTTTTACAAGTTTCTGAAAAAACAAAAAGGTTCAGTGGATGTATATGATTACCGTCCTCCTGTATATGATGATATAAAATTAATTTTGCTGTAAGGGTTTGACACCGATCACACTTTGTTTTAATTTACATTTCAGATCGGTAACTTAGATTCAAATCACTAATTAGGTGAAATAAAAAATTCTACTAAACATAACTTTTACTACACGCACCTATGCAATATTAATCCCTTTTCTAAAATGCCTCAGATATTAATTTTTCCCATTTTTGAAAACTGAGTTTCAGTTTTAGCCTTTTCCAAGCGTGAAATGAGATATGCTTGTTTGCCGTTTTGCTTCTTTACAAATGATAAAATTGTGTACTTTAGAGCAATAGATATTTCACTATTTGCCACAATTAAACAATTACAGACTTAGTGCCACTATTTCGAAAGTTTGAACGGCTTAACAATGCAATATTACAGACCATGGAGCTCCAAACTTGTCCATACAAATAACCAAAATGTTTCTGAATGGCGTTGTTCTTCTGTAATCGCAAAGTGTTGGTGCTCCAAATACTACGGCGACTGTGGAATTCCTGAACAACGTTGAGACGCACTACTTTTTAAAGTCACAAATAATTCTGCAACTTTGTTAAAAAAAATGTGAAATTCCTGTTTGAATGCTTTTAAACGACTTTAATTATTGCCAAGGGAGACATTATCGTTTAACAAAATGTATGATAAACTGATGAATAAATTTTAATTTTAAAGAGCTACTAAATTGCTTAAAAATTTAATTTGAATGATTGTTTATGGGTTTAAAGAATCATTCAAGACGGTACTTTCATAAAACATAGAATAACAAGCACTCAAACCTTATTCTTAGTTTGCATTACCCTTAAGTACAAACGTCTTTACATTTATTGTTTATTTTACCAGTTAAGTGCCATTTGGGTTTAAAAAACTTTGGCTCAGGGACCGTTTTGCTTCAAGAACTATACAGGGCTTTTTTAAAATCTTATTTTAAAAAGTGTAAATAGTAGTAAAAATTAAAGTTTACAAAATAAATTATGACTTACGTTATTGATGTATTTTATTACTGGTTTTTGAGAATTTTGAAAATCAATTTGTTTTCTAGTATAATGTACGTTTCTGTTTTTTAAAATGGCAATTTTCCCTATTTGATCCACTCTACGCCACCCAAAAGTTTTAGCGCCCTTTGCAGCTTTTGGTTATGAAAGCTAGACTTCTGGGACTTCGGCAAACCTACAAACAGCACCATTTCTAGAACCAAAAAAGTACACGCCAGTCCACTCGATGTGCCACAGCACATATGTACCATCGCACATTCCCAGTTTTTCTATGCCAACCCCAACATAACCATGTAAAGCGTCGGTTAAGAGGCAAATTGATCCTACAACGGTATTAGCCTTAGCTGCTAAGGTCTGGTCATAAATGACGTCAGTAAATCGCTCCCTTTATTTTTTAAAGTCGGCACACATGGGCCTGATGTATGAGAGGCTCTGCACAAATTAGTTTAAAAATTAATTTCTCTATTTGTTTAAAAAAGCTGATATAAAGGATAGTTGGACGTATTTTCTTGGGGAATAAATACATGATTTGTGGATGCTTCCATTCAAACATTGATGCTTTGACTTCTAGATCTCAGAATAAACCAACCCCTTTGATTAAGGTTCAAATATCTTTTGAATTGTTTCAAAGCGGCGTGAAAATCTACTTCGAGAATTTAGAATCCCGAGAAATCACACACAGCTCGAATTAGCAATATTTTCTAGTACCACACGCGTGTTTCCCAAGCAAAATCCCAAAATTATTTTTTATATGACTAGGTTAATGCAGAAACCTTCTAACAGTAATTAAAAACCTTCATTTCATTAGCAATTTTAAGAAACTTGAAAGCCACAAGTAAAATCACGGTTTTTATTTGACACAATGAATTTTGAAAGGTGCAAAATCTCCTTTTCACGAATTTTACAAAAAATGAAAATGTTTCTGTTTACATGATTGTCAACCAATCTTTAAAAGTTGATAAAAAAAGTTAAACGAAATTTTAATCGTGTTATGGGTAATGCCCGAAAGACACTAATAAAGAATTGTTAAACGAAATTTTTAACCTTTTCGTAACTATAGTATAACATCTATATGTACTACTACATCTTTTTGATACTGTTAATTCGCTCGTGCCACCTATTTAAAAAGTGTCACTTCCTGGTTTTGAATACTTTTAAAAGTGTTAATTTCATGTTTTGACCTTGTAAAAGTGTTAGTTTCTTGTTTTGCCAGATTTAGAAAATTACAAGAAGCCACACACAAATCACGTCTTTTCGGATCCGTAGTAAAAAGCTAAGTTCACGAAGTCAAACTATTTTGTTGCAGATACTGCTTTTTAGAAAAATGCTTAAATTATCTTGCTTAACCAGAGCAGCGTGAACAACTTTTTTACCCTAATTTGTTTACCGTGTTTCCTTTTTTTTTGGTAAATTTTCTGAAACAGTATGGAATTTAATATAGAGTAAAAATGAGTAAAAACTACTGTTTGAAAAACAGGAGTGTAAAAATACGCAATTATTGAAACCTAGAAAACATAAATTGTTTCAAAAAGGCTCAAATGAGATATTTTGCACATTTAAAAGTACTTTTAAAGTAGTAGTAAGATTGGGAACGTTAATAAAAACAACTAAATAAGATGCTTCGCACGTTTCCATGCGGTTTAAAAACTCAAACTATTTTTGAAAAATTGCACTGCAACGTAAGCTTTCAACGCCGCTTAGAGTTTTTGACTTTGCTGACGGCAACGACTGTCACAGGTTTCAGTTGGCACCTTGCGTTAATAAACCGAACATGTTTGTGCTCGAAAGTCCATTGGATTCGCTATAGTGCTGTAAAATACTGCTTTATTTTTATGCTAGATAACATTATTATTATTCCTACATAGTTTGCCAATACATCAAGCGGTAATAATAGATCGGGATGTGGAAGTTTCTTCAGCGTTAAAATTATATAAAAAAGCACTAAAAGCAAAGAGACTTTTATTTATTGAAAAACACTTTATTGTTGAAAGAAAGAAAACTTTATTTGGTTCAAAAGCATGTACGTTAACGCCACCCTAAAGATTTAACGGCGTTTGCAGTTTTTAATGAAGAAAGCTCGACTGGACAAACTATCGTACAAATACCACCATTCAAAGAACCAAAAAAGTATACGCCAGTCCATTCGATTTGCTACAGCACATAACTATAGGATTTTAAAAAAACTTGTTTAGAAAATGTGAATAGCACCAATAATTTAATGTATGGACATAATAAATTATTGTTTAGGTTATTGTATTTTTTATTTTATTGTAATTGTGTGATCCAATTTTGAAAATTATGCTACCTTTTCGTAATTTTAATATAATATCTGATGTACAATTACAAATTTTTTATAATGTTAATTCCTTCGTGGCACCTACTTGAAAAGTGTCATTTACCAGTTTTTAAGGCTTTTGAAAGTGATAATGTTATGTTTTGACCTTGTAAATGTGTTAGTTTCTTGTTTAGACTCTTTTAGAAATTCAAATTTAATTTTTTGGCCTTTTTGAAAGCTTTAATTTTGTTGACCGAGGACTTTTAAAAATGTTAAATGTCACGTGTCATTTCGAAATGTAAAAATGTTTTTGCAAAACTTTGTTATTAAAATTATTAGCACTTGAATCTTTAATATTGCCCGTTTTTAGCAGCATGATTTTCACTGCCATATAAAATGCGGTAACTTGCAATAATTCAATGTTTTCCCAATGAAATTAAACTTCTCACGCATTTTTATTAGAATCAATAATCACCGAAGAAACTGAACGAATCAAAACTCGGTAAACATCGAAATATTTATGAAGAGCGTGAAAGCCACACAAACAAAACTGGTCTGCACTAATTTATAAGCAAATAGTTTCTACTAGTGCTTAATACTGATAACTTTGTTTATTATTTCTTGAGTAAACAGCAAGAAGCCACACGCACAAAAATGACGTCCTTCCGGATCCGAAGTAAAAACTTTGACGCAGTCAAACTATTTTTTTTTTAGAAGAGTGTGAATAATAGTATTGATTTAAATACAAAATAATAAATTATGGCTCAGGTTAATTTATTTTTTATGGATTCAACCGAACTAACTTCAAATCCTTGGTGAACATTTTATTTTCCATTGGATTATTAGATTTTAAAATTTAAATTGCATATATTAACATTTCAAACTGTCAAGTTATGCCTCTTTTACAAATTGTAAGTTATCCTGTTTTGCCGTGTCTAAAAGATTTACTTTGTTTTATAGGAAACTTCAGATATGTAGTAGGAAGCATTTACATTTGGCATTTCCAGAAGGAGCTGGAGCAAAGTTTGGAAAGAAAGAAATTTAATTTTGGTCTGAAACTTTTACACGCCGTTTAAACGATTCTGCGTACCGTGTTATTTCTTCGTTGGTAATTTATAGACGGCCCTCTACTATTTGGCCTATACATGAATCCAGGTAAGTTAATGAGAGAATTATTTCCCATTTTTGACTCTTTAGTAGACCTGTTGATGATATTTTCTAAATTATTATTTATTATAATTATTTTTAAACTACTGGCAGATATTACATACCCACAACTGCTTAAAATGGGGGCGCAATTAGAAAGGAACCTTCTAACAGTAATTACAATCCTTCACTAGCAATTTTAGGAATCCTGAAAGACCTAAAACGTAGACGTTGTAAGGTTCAGACTGTTTTATGATTTTTGAAAAGTTCCTTGTTGTTTCTACCACACAGATGAATTTGAACACCTTCAAAAAATGTAACTTATTAAACTTTAAATAAACACAGAAGCAAGGAGAGTATCCGCTTTTAATTTAATATATTTGATTGGTTCAAAACGTGGATAGCGTTGAAGTTGCTCACTTATTAATAGAACGCTTACAATAAGTGTATGCAAATTATTTAATTATACATAATTTAATATTTAATAGTCAAAAACACATCAAGCACGTGGTATTATTCTTGCAGAACCAATGTAAACAAAGGCAGATTTTAATTTGAAAGTTGAATTTTTTTTTAAAAAAAAATCTGCCTGTTTTATTCGAAAACCAAACGACTTGTGTAGTAGAATATATTTAGCACACTTTTAGGCTTTTGAATCTAATATTGAATGCATTGACGACTAAAAACTGACTTAAATTTTTTTTTTGGCATTCAGAGACTAACTGTTTCCATTTCTGAAAGTTATTTCAAATGTTGTTATTATTCATAATTAATTCTGAATTGTGACGATGTATGGATATGGACGGTGTCCACGCTACATTTACAAAATGTAATGTTTACAAAATAAAATTATTTAAATTTTTTTTTAGCATAATTAGGTTATTGTATTTTTTATTTTATTGTAATTGTGTCATCCAATTATGAAAATTATGCTATCTTTTCGTAATTATAATATATTATCTAATGTACTGTTACAAATTTTGTATAATGTTAATTCCTTCGAGCAACCTACTTGAAAAGTGTCATTTACTAGTATTTTATGCTTTTGAAAGTGTTAATTTCATGTTTTGACCTTGTAAATGTGTTAGTTTCTTGTTTCGACTCTTTTAGAAATGCCAATTTCATTTCTTGGCCTTTTTGAAAGCTTTAACTTGTTGAACGAGGACTTTTAAAAATGTTAAATGTCACTTGTCAAACTGGTCTTCACTAATTTATAAGAAAATAGTTTCTACTAGTACTTAATACTGATAGCTTTATTTATTATTTCTTTAGTAAACAGCAAGAAGCCACACACACAAACGTGACGTCCTTCCGAATCCGAAGTAAAAAAAAGTTGACGCAGTCAAACTATTGGTTTAGAAGAGTGTGAATAATAGTAATGATTTAAATTTTACAAAATATGTAATACATTATTGCTAAGGGTAATTTATTTTTTAATCCATTGTGGCTATTTGTGAAAGATTGAAATCACTGTTAACTTCAAAGGTATGTATTACCGTTATCAAGAAAAATGCGGCATTTAATTATGTTTATTTGCAATTGAATTAAAAATTATCAAAAGGAACATATAATTACGATAAGGTCCACGACTAGAAGATGCAAAATTAAGATTTTATAGGAAATTAGTTCTGATGTAAAGATTCGCTGCCGCTCACACTTTTTTGGATTTAGATTCAAGGGTTTTGTTAACAAAGCAAATATTCTAGTGTCATAACGAAAATTAAATTAAAAATAACTTCGCTAGATTGTACTAAGTAATCACCCGTTCAATATTAACATCTACGTTTTCTAAAAAGCCTTAAATATTAACTTTTACTTTTAAAAATTCATAGTTTCAGTTTTAACCATTTCCAAACGTTAGCATCCCGTATTGTTGTACTTAAAAAGGCAACATGGTTGATTTTGCTGTTTTGGAAAGTTTCAATGACTACCTATTAGGGAAGCTTACATGTCCACGATTTCTTTTCTAAATTCGTGCGTTATAATCTTAACCCATAGGCCAATGCCGTACTGTTAATTTTGACTTAAGATATTGTTGTATTTAATCACTGTTTTTTGTAAATTTTGAAAAGTAATTTTTTTTAGTATAATGTACATAGTCAGTTTCTGTATTTTAAAATGGCATTTTGTTTTTTGTTGTTTGATCAACTCTACGCCACCCAAAAGATTTAACGCTGTTTGCAGTAAATGCTTAAGAAAGCTTGGCTTCGAATTTTTTTGTAGACCTACAAATCATAAAATAAAGCAAGTTTATCATTTAGGTACATATTTCTAAATCTCTTTGATATTTTTTGACAAAACTTCAGATTCATTTTGTAAACAACAACGTCGGGCCATTCAAAAATAACGTCCGTTAGTACCCAGAAAAACTAAGGAAATGGCTACCAAAACCAATAAAGTGCGGGTAAGACGTTCCATTGCTTTCCCGGAACCTACTTTTTTGAAATGAATTTTACAGAACAATGTTTTAAAAAACCATAGTTCATTGTTTCAAATTGGTTAAATAAAACTTCAGCAGCCCTATAAGTAGTTTTTAAAAAGTTGGGAGTATTTTCATAGGAAATAAACCTATGACTTCTGGTTGCTTCTATTCAAACATTGCTGCCTTGAACAACCTATTTCATAAAAATTGCAAAATTTTCAGTTTACGTACTTGCCAACCTATGTTTATCAAATTTCTTAAAACGTTTTCGTAACTATAATATAATATCTGTAAGTACTACTACATCTTTTTTCCATGTTTATGCCTTTGTTCCACCTAATAAAAAAATGTCATTTACTAGTTTTAAGAACTTTTATAAGTGTTAATGTTATGTTTTGACCTTGTAGAAGTATTAATTTCTTGTTTTGAGTATTTTAGAAATGCTAATTTCACGCTTGGCCTTTCACTAACATTTTCAAGAATTCTATTTTTATAAGGGGTGAAAAATTTCAAAATGGATTCAACAAAACTAGCTTTTAAGCAAAGGGACTTTTATTTTGTGAAACACTTTCGATTAGTGATGATCTTAGCTTCCTTTAATTTTGTGAAGCATAGCCATACGGTAATCTCTAGAATTGAATGTCTTGCACTACCGGAAATGAAACTAGAACTTCAAACACCTCATAAAATGCGTATTTTTTAATACAAACAAAGATTGACTCTATCGCGTATGAAGCTGATAGAAAATTTTTATTTTAGTTCAAAAAAAAGCTCGATTTGTGAAAGATTGCAATCAGTATTTCGTCGGTTAAGAAGCAAAATGTTGCAAATCCACTTTTGGCTAAAAGCAAAATGATGCATATCCATGCGTGTACTTGTGGATGTGCATCATTTTACTTTTAAGAGTTTTTAGATATGTATCACTTTGCTTTTAGCCAAAAGTGGATTTACATCATTTTGCTTCTTAACCGACGATTTGCTTCAAAGGAAGGTATTACTGTTATAATGAAATATGCGCCATTCAATTTTGTTTATTTGCAAGTGAATTAAAAATGATCAGATTTAGGAACAAACGATAATTACCACTACTAGAAGATACAGAATTAAGATTTTATAGGGATTCAGTTCTGATGTAAGGATTCGTTGCCGCTCACACTTTTTTGGTTATGTAGGCAAACTGTGTTGCATAGTGCAAATATTCCAGTATAAAAACGAAAAGTAAATTTAAAAAAACTTCGCATGATTGCAAACCGTCGTTCAATATTAACCTCTCCGTTTTCTAAAAAGCGTCATATATTAGTTTTTAGCATTTTTAAAAACTCAGTTTCAGTTCCAGCCTTTTGCAACTGTTTTGTCGTACTCAGAAAGGTTACATGGGTGATTTTGTTGTTTTAAAAAGTGGCAATGCTGCCTATTAGTGAAGCTTACACGTCCACGATTTCTTTTCTCACTAGTCAGTTCGTACGTTATATTAATAACTCAAAGGCCCATGGCGTACTCTTAATTCATTCTTTCAGTTAAGGGTCGTCCTGTCACAGCTTAGCAGTAACTGCTTGAAACAGCTTTAATAAAATTAAATCCAATGAAAAAAATAATATAATCCCGTTGAACACTCAAACTTTCACTTCACTAACATTTTGAATAATTTATTCTCAAAGGTAAAGTAAAATGAAAATTCATTCGCCACATTAAATTTTCGAATTTGCAAAATGTCTTACTGGCGTGAAATTTAAAGCATAAAATTATTTATGGTTGTTCGTTGTTTTTCTTCTTTACAGATGATAAAATTATGTACTTTAGAACAAATATGAGGAAAACAAATAGACATTATGGAATATAATGGATTAATTAATACGCAGTACGGATTAAACAATGTACCGCTTGAAAGATGTCTAAAATGATCTAAGCAATTGCCCCTTAAATCAGCTGGCTGATACACTTTGTTTTTAACAAACATAATTACATAATATTATTCGGGTAATATGCATTTTTGGATTCCCTTTAAAATAGTACATCTTGTAACGAAAGCCTTTTCAATTTCTAGAATATTTTCTAAGTATCGTTTAGGTAATACAGTACTTTAGTTTAATTTATAATTTCCTGTTCATTCATTGGCTGCTTATTCGTAAGTAATTTTAGCTCGAACATACTGCAGTTGCATTTTTAAGCGTACTTTATGCATAAATTCCACATTTTATTCGTTTCGTTGCATCCCACCATATTTTCTTCTGTGTAAAAAGTCCTTCTTTTTTGTTTTAATTTCTAATGCAATAAGGACTTGAAAACGAATTGAATTGTTTTTGGAACGTATAGAAGAACTTTATAAGAGTATATCTAACAAAGCGAGTTTTAAAACGACGACGGTATATTTTTGTATATTGTACTGGATTGATAGAGTGTGGGCTGAAACGGAAGCAAGCAGGACGAGCTAGTGCACAGTTACTAATTTAAAGAATTACTTAGATGCAAGCTTTCGACGCCGCTCAAAACTTCTCCTTTCTAAAACCTAGCAGATTAAATGCAGATTTTTGGAGAACGCTGAGATTTGTTATAAACCGGGTTTTAAAACTTTCAAAATTTCTGCCGGGTGCCCTGAAATTTAAAAGAGTTAATAAAATTCTAATGCATCTATGACCTATAGACATGTTACTTTGTTTGACAAAATGTACTACTTCCATGTATTTTACAAGTTGTCAAATCTTCAATTTACACACTTCTGAAAAGTTCAAAGCTCACATTTAAACGTTTTTTAAAATGCAGACAAATTATTCATTTAGCGTTATAAAAAGAGACCAACTGCTCCTGTGTTGTGATAGCTCAACGCCGTTACTGCTTTCAAAATCTAACGGGGCACAACATATATACGAATACTATCCACGTCATTGGAACTAAACAAAAAATAAGGAATTACAGAATAATACAAAAGATCTTGAAATTATTGTATTTCCTCACTTATCTAATTTTTGATTACTTGCAAATTGTAAAACGTAATAAGTCAATTTATTTGTATAACATCTTCGAAATGTGTAGCTGTTACTTATTGCGTAATTGTAATGTGTTTGTTGCAGGTTTAGTCCCAGGGAGAGTTAAAAAACTCGTATTATTACTCAAAAGCCAACATTATGAGGACGCTGGTGCAGAAATGAAATAGAAGTGAAATTAAATCTGATGCACATGTTTAACGTCATTTGAATGTTTTCCCTTTTTGTATACTGCCACGGATGAACCAGATCTGCCGGCTAAATGGTAAACACGAAGGAAAATGTAAAAGAGGTTTAATCTGTATACCGCTAATGCAATGGGCCATCATTAAATAACGTTTCAAAATGGAAGGGGGGAAGAGGGTTTCGTTCTATTACCAAGAATTACAGGAGGGAGAAGAGGGTTTGAAAAAATAAACGTACATTTTTTTATTATAATATTTCCTGCACTCTGCTGAAACATGTCCATTTTTTCCTGTTTTTAACTGGAATTTTCTAATTTTTCCTGAACTCAATTTTTCATATTTTTGCCTCATTAAATAACTTTAGAAAATTTGGTATATAAGCTCATGAAATTAATGTAACATTTGATCGCTATAAAGGATTGAACTATTTTAAAAAAATATTTACCTATTTTCACCAACTATTATTTAAATACTGTGGCTCATTTTAGATTTTAGTTTTATGAATTATTACGTTTTGACTTACAGATTGGAATTGTGATTTACATTCTTCTACAAGTGTGAAAATTGTGATTTCTCTTTTCTTGAAAGGAAAATATAAAACGGGCTTTAGTTTTTTAAAGTAGCCGTTAAGAGTTATTTCATTATTCGCCTGGGGCATGCAATGATTTGATCTGTAGTTTTGGTATAAAAAAGATCTCGCTTTTATCAAAAGACAGTCGCTTTCAAAAATGTCAAAATACGAAATTAATACTTTCAAAAAGATCAAAACAAGAAACTAACATTTTCAAGAAGGTCAAAACAAGAAATTAACACTTTTGTAAAAAGATAAAAAACAAGAAAAACACTTTCAAAAAGCTGTAAAACTAGATATGTATAGTACCGTTTCGAAAAGTTAAGCATCTCTTTACATTAAAAATCCAAATTTATTGATAAATCACCAAATTCGTTTATGTCACAAAAATTATTATTTGAAACTAAAAGTGTCAAAACTTCTATTTACAAGTTTTCGAAAGGTGCTTGCTATTTAGCTTCGTACTTGCAAACTTTTTTAAAGTGCAACAAAATGTTTCGCTTACCGTTAGGAAACGGGATTGGCTGCTGGTACTGTTGTTTCTGCTTAACGCCATCAAAGCTTTTAGACTCTAAATTGGGAACATTAACCGTTAAGTTTGGATACCTTTCAATTATTTAAAACAATGAATGTAAACCATAAATAAATATTTATTTTTCTTTTCTTGCAAGGAGTTTGTAGCTTTGTAGCATAATATTTAATATCACTTTTCGGTCATACAAAGAATGTATAGTATTTTGGAAGGTAGAGTCCTAGATTCACAAAAAAAAACGGGATCAAATCTTTTGTCACATTTAAAGCCCGTACTCAAACGTTAATTAAAACCACAATAATAATCACAAAAGAGCAGCAATAAAAAAGCTTTAAAGGTCAAGAATGAAGCAAAAAAAGCTGTATAAAACTAAATCTATTTATATGTAATTAGTGGGCAACCCCGTGCTTTCCAGTACTGTTGCTTAAGCAGCAGAAATTACTTTCTGATTTATAACCCGGTTTTCCCTAACTTTCCTAAGAATTGCAGGACTAAATCGTGCAAAAACAGAATTGTATGGAATTTAAAAAAAAAAAGAATTATTTGTAATAGTAGTAGCTATAATAAAAATTAATTTATTATTGAAATAATTTTTTATTAATAATTTAATGTGTTAATTTCAGTTCTGTTGCTTTCTTGTAGTAAATGAATTAGTTATGTATATTTTATTCATAATTTTTTATTAGTTCAAGTTTTAACGACTCCACGAGCCACTAAGATTACAGTCTTTCCCAAAGTGCCCTTGAAGTATAGATTAGCGTATTCCAAACGGCGTCGAACCGCGAACGTTTTCTACACTTTCAAAAGGGTCAAAAGAAGAAATTCACATTTCCTAAATTATCAAATCGAGAATAACGAACGGCTATTATAATAAAATAAACCTTTTTTTATTGCATACATCCGTTTTCCGTTCATTGTTAAGCTTTCCTCTTCGTTGAACGCATTTATTACTAATTGTAAGACTATACATTTTGTTGCTAATTACTTTACAAATTGATTGCCTAGTTTGTTTAAAAAACTGTGAAAACCGAGGGCTTTGTTTTTTGTAAATTTTGAAACTCATTTTTTTTCTAGTAATAAAATTATAATTAAAATATGTAATTTATAAGTTTCTGTTTTTCAAAATGATACTCTGTCCTGTTTGATCAACTCAACGCCGGCCAAAAGTTTCCTCACCCTTTGCAGTTTCTAATTCTTAAAGCTTGTCAAAATTCATAGTGGAAGACTTACAAATGACACCATTTAAAGAACCAAAAAGAACACGTTATAGTCCACTACTGGATTTGCTACAGATCATATACCACCGCACACTCTATGGTTTTCGTTGCTTACAATTAGCCCAACATACCTGAGCAAGTCGTCGGTTAAGAGGCAAATTGCTCCCACAATGGTATCAACATTAGCTGCTAAGGTCCGATCATAAATGACGTCAACAAATCGTTGCTTTTATTTTTTAAAGATCGGCATACATGAACCGTATGTGTGAGGTCTCTGCACAAATTACTTTACATAATAATTTCTCCTTTGGCTTTAAACAGCTGAGGTAAAGGTTGGGTTTTCTTTTAAAATATCGTTACTGTAAATGCAAAGTGGCCAGTCTCCAAATTTCCTTAAAAGCTAAGTGGCCGATCTCCAGTTCGCACTAAATTCAAAGTGGCCGATCTCCATACAAAGTGTTAAGTCGAAAAAATGGAGATCGGCCACTTTGCTTTTAAGGAAATTTAGAGACTGGCCACTTTGCATTTACAGTACCGATATGGCAAACGCTAAATTTTGGTATTTGTTGCTATACCATAATACCATATTATTGAAATTTTTTACCTTTTTTAAAATCTTGAGATATCATGTTTTGCCTTTTTTAATCGCCATCCATATTAAGCTCTTTGTTTTAAAAAAAAATGAGATATTAACTCAGATTTCGTCCTCGTTAAAACGGTATTATATTCAGTTTTACATCTCTTTGAAAACGCTTAAATTTCTTGTTTTGACCTTTCTAAAAAGTATAAATTACTAGTTTTGACTGTTTTGAAAACGAATATTTCTTGTTAAGACTTTTTTAAAATCCTAAATTACTAGTTGTGCCATTTTTAAACACGCATTTTTCTTTTTTTTTTTTTGACCTTTCTAAAAAACTCAAAATTACTAGTTTTGACCTTTTTGAAAACGCTTGTTTATTGTTTTGACTTTTTTAAAAGGCTAAATTACTAGATTTGACCTTTTAGAAAACCCTAATTTCCTGATGCAACCCGTTTTAAAAGTGCTAATTACTAGTTTTGACCTGTTTGAACAAGTTTATTGCAGAATAAACACTTTGCCAAACATTGTTTTCATAGTTGGGGGCTTCGCTGTTCCGAATAGATTACAAACGTTGAGTATAAGGCGTTCCCTTTTCTGTGTTGTCAGCTTTACGCTTGGCTTAATATGAATATTAAATTGCAGTTTTGAACAGGTTTACATTTTACCCTTTTTTAATTTTCTTTAGGCTGCAATATTTGTCTTAAAGTTGTAAGCTTCGATGCCGTTCAATTATTTTACTATAAACAACGTAAGGTACCTATTTAAAGGTTCGTTGCAGAAAAATACGGAAGCTTCAAAACTAAAGCAGCAATAATGTGCTTATAAAAAATGGAATTTGATTTAGACTCCTGCACACTCAACGGCAGTACAGCAAAGGCTTTTAAATTTTTTGTGTTGACATTACTTTGCAGTAAAACGTTCAATTACAGCCAGTACTTGAAATACATTAAAGTCCTTACTGGCCACCTAAAGTAAGATTTTAAAAGTTATTAATGAGGGTCCAGAAAATAGAGCAAAATTTATCTGAATGGCGTTGAACTACTTCTTTAAGCCTTGCATTTAAAACAATGTGTTTAGAGCATAGCGGTTCTCCAAATACTACAGCGCTTGCAAAAATTTAATTAAATTCAGAGAAGATCAGCTCAGATCATATTTTAGGTCTGCCCAAGAAATTGCATAGTATTTTACTGACTGTTTTATACGACAAAATCTAAAATTAATCTTGCTAGGATTGAGCGCCACATTATGATTCTTGGCTTTTTGTGACCACTGGCTGGAGGAAAGGTTTGATGATTTCTTTGAATGTATAACTGTATCTGCTTTAACCTTTTCACAACGGTGCTATCTCTAGTTTTACGACTTTTCAAAAGTGTCGATTCTTGTTTTGACCTTTTTGAAGTTGGTTATATCTTGTTTTGACCTTTTTGAAGTTGGTTATATCTTGTTTTGACCTTTTTGAAGTTGGAAAAAAAAATCTTGTTTTGACCTTTTTGAAGTTGGTTATATCTTGTTTTGACCTTTTTGAAGTTGGTTATATCTTGTTTTGACCTTTTTGAAAGAGTTAATTTCTTGTTTTAAATCTTTTTAAAAAATGTTAATATTTTGTATTGACCTTTTGGAAAGAGTAAATTTCTTATTTTGACCTTTTTGTAAGAGTTAATTTCTGTGTTTTGACCTTTTCAAAAGTCTTAGTTTTACAGGTTTTGAGTTCTTTTGAAAATGTTGATTCTAGTTTTGACTATTTTGAAAAAGCTGTCCTGTTTTGCCTGTTCTAAAAGCTTTACTTTGTTTTACAAGAAACTTGAGATATGTAGTGGGAAGCATTTACATTTGGCATTTGCAGAAAGAGCTGGAGCAAAAGTTGGAAAGGTATAAATTTAATTTTGGTCTGAAATTTTATACGCCGTTTAAACGTTTCTGTGTGCCGTTAGTACTGTAAACATCAGCGCTTTTCAGAAATAGTCACATCGGTTAGTATTGATCAAACGTAATAACGGGATTATTTTTTAATGGAATCATTATTCCTAAGAATATTTCTAATTTATTGTAAATTTAAATTTCATGAGTATCCACTCAGTGTATCTAGGTGTGTTGGTAGTTCTAGCAAATGATTATATGTTCAATAGGTTATTTCAGTAACCGGAGTGCCGCTAAGAAGCAAAAATGCGGCTTATAATATTTTTTTAATTGCAATTGTATTATCACTTACCAGATTTAGGAAGAAACGATAAATAGCACGACTAGAAGAGGCAGAATTATTAAAATTAGGATATTATAAAATTAATTTTGATGTAAGGGCACTCTCAGTGACACCACTCACATTTTTTTCTGTTTGTATACCAGTGTAATACTTATATAAAATACTGAAACAGGGGAAACAATAAAATAAATTCAACATAAATTGGATGTGTGACACACACCCATTCAGTATTAAGCTCAACTTTTTCTAAAAAACTTTAAATTTCAACACAAACCAAAATCAAGAAACTATTTTATGCACGTTTGGCTCTTTAAAACCGTGATCGCTTACAACCAAGCCATCGCATCTTATTGCCATTTGAAATCGTTTATTTTAAACAAACCCACGATGTTGTTTTGTTAATCATCAATTTGTATCGCGTTATGAAGACTACATCTGTTGTTTCATAATTAAGTAATTTGTAGCGTAATTTCCAAATAGCGTGAAGGCCACACATTAGTTTAGTTCAACTTGGAATTCCCTGTTCATTCATTAGCTATTTATCCTATTCGCAACTGGGAAACCATGGAAACAATGCTTTACAAAAGTACTTTTTTCTAGAAATTCACCTTACAAAATAGTCAAGACTAGAAATAACATTTTCAAAAGTACTCAAAAGAAGCAACTAAAACTACTTTCAAAAACGTCAAAATTAGAAATTAACACTCAGAAAGGTCAAAACAAGGAATTAGAACTTTCGCAAAAATATAAAACAAGGAATTAGTACTTTCAAAAAGTTGCAAAACAAGGAATTAGTACTTTCAAAAAGATGTAAACTAAGGATTTAGCACATTCAAAAAGATGTAAAACAAGAAATGGGCACTTACAAAAAGATGCGCACGTAAAACAAAAAATTAACATTTTCAAATGCACTCAAAACCAGCAAGTAAGACTTTCAAAAATGTCAAAATTAGAAATTAACACTCAGAAAGGTCAAAACAAGGAATTAGAACTTTCGCAAAAATATAAAACAAGGAATTAGTACTTTCAAAAAGATGTAAACCAAGGATTTAGCACATTCAAAAAGATGTAAAACAAGAAATGGGCACTTACAAAAAGATGCGCATGTAAAACAAAAAATTAACATTTTCAAATGCACTCAAAACCAGCAAGTAAGACCTTCAAAAATGTCAAAATTAAAAATTAACAGTTTCAAAAAGATGTGTAATGTTTACTTGTAATTTATGAATAAGCCGCATAATATTTTCCCCGTATTGTTGCATTTCACAATATTTGCTTCCGTGTAAAATGTGCATGGGTACTTTAGTTTTAATTTCTAATACAAAATGGATTTGAAAACAATTTAAGTTGTTTTTGACACGTAGGGGAAAACTTTGTAAAAGTGGGTCGAACAAAGCTACCTTTAAAACTGTGGTGTATTCTTGTAGCGATGCTTTGCTGAAGCCCCGAGTCATTAAAACTAACACAATATTATTCACATCTGTACAATTCATCCATTTAATATAAATACTTATTTATCATTTTAAAAATAGTTTTTTAAATTTTTTAAGACGATAATTTCCAAAGTATTTTATTTATTTTAAATGATATTTTTATAATAATAATATGAATTCCATGTTTCTAGGTCCAACGTTCTTATTATAACCAATTTGACAATACTTGTACTGACAGAGTAAATTGACGATTTGTTTTATTGCTGGGGTGCACTTTTCAATGATTTATGCGTTCATTGCTTCACTTTGACACCGTTCGTAATTATTGACAACCATTGTTTAACTTTGCTTAAAGTTTGTTCCCCGTTGATTTCCATACAGTAAACTTCATAAATATAAAGTACATAAATAAATTAAGTAAAGTAATTAAATATTAAAGTTAATAATGTAATGAAATGTAACTAAATCGTTGTTACTTTACTTAAGCGCCTATTTTGTTGTAAAATAAGTAATTTCTTAACGCATTTAATTTAATTTTTTTTTAAAATGTCTGTTATTTCGTTTTTAATTTGCCTAATATTTAAATACGTATGTTCCCACTGTCTTAAATAATATTTAAGACAGTTGGATTGCTATGGGCAAGGCAATATTTCCGGAAACATTTCCCCGTGCTCATAAGAAACACCATAAATCATTTTGTTATGTACTGTCTTTTGAAGGTTATCCTCCAACTTCAAAGGGTGCTGAATTGCATAGAGCAGAACTCCCGCGTTTCGGTGGTCGCAAAAAAAGAATTGCATTAGGATTTTCGCTTAGCACCATTTACCACTGAGACACTTGCAAATATTACATCATAATATTAAGGTGTATTTGCAATTAAAGGTGCACGACAAATAAAAGGAGCCTAAAAGTTGTACCTACTCTGACAAATCATTTTACCTTTTGCCTTTTGATCAGTCATTCAGTACGTATAAAATGCACTAATCTAGCAGTATATTGGTAGTTCAAGGTGTACAGTGGAACGCCAACCTAGTCGGCGCAACTTTCAAAACTAGAGGGAAATTTCTTTCTGCACAATAGCAAATTAATGTTGTTAATGAAATAAATTTTAAGGAATTTGGAAACATTACAAGCTAGAATATACGCTTCCACATTCCCACGTCATAAGAAATCAGCAGATATGCCAGGTACGTAAATAATTTACGTAATATTCTTTAACTACACCTCATTTTTATCAATGTAGCTGGCTGGTCTGTTCGGAGTATCGGAAGACTGGGAAATGCTACAGAATTCAAAAAGACCTATCTCGCGTCCAAATACTTTGTAGATATCACTGTTTGCAGCTACATACATTGTACTATTGGTATAAGTTTATGGCATTGAATATGTGAACAATTTGTAAATGCGAAACTAACGAATACTTATTCTAATTCAACTCGTATTGTTGCAAAAGACAGAAAAGTCGGAGTGAACTTACGAACTCCGTTATAACGAATAGAATAGCTGTCAATATCTTTGGATTTAATCAAATGTATTCAACTTTTTTGCAGGAATCAATATTTTCTCCCTCCGAATGCCATTCAACGAAAGAGAATCCTACTTCATTGTTAATGAATTTCAAATAGGTAAGTAGTTACATAATAAACCCATAAGCTCAATTTATAAATTGATCATCGGAATAAGTTTATAAACACCGGAGAGTAATAATAATTATCGTTATATTCTAGACTTTCCACTGTCATCCGTGCAGCCGATTTTGGATCTCATGAACACCCGAAAATACACGCTCGTCAACGAGAAAGTTCTTCTCCAAATAAAATGTCTTTATGAACCTACATATAATTAAAATGGGGGGGCAGGAGTTCTAATATTATTATTTCTATTAGCCTAACATCCAGATTACTATCAAAAAGGCAGCCGAACACTATGAATTGATGCGTCAGAATATGTTGAATGAGATGTTGACACAACTGGTTTACAAGCGTCGTTCGTTAAAACCCAAGTCAAATTTGGAATTGTTGGAGAGGATGCTCGACGAGACCAAGCGTCAATGCATGACATTCCTAAGGAAGCGGTTGACTGAGAGGATGATCCGAAAATATTTCTTTATGCTGCTGCCACCCAAAGTTCGAAGAAATAAACGAAAATCGGATGCTCAGCTGACCAGAAAGAACATCAAAAAGAGACAAAAACAAAAAGAGGAAAAAATAAAACTAAAGGTATTATTATTTTATTTAGCACACCGTAAATGTCGTATTATACGTCCCATACATTTTTTGCATAATAAAGCCACCCAACTCTTTCTCAAATCATTCCCTTTGTGTAAAAAGCCACCAACATATCCCGGTCATCATATGACATTATAAATAAGCTTATTACACTTTTTACCTCCGTTGCTTGTTAGCTACATCATTAATATATTACCTTTAAATGCAAAGTCTAGGATCATTTAAAATCTTTTACGAATAGCCGCACCATTTACAAAGCAGTGCTTTTCTTACTCTAGAATTAAAAACCAATGTGTTACTTTTTTGTTACTTTACGATGTTATAATTCTACACAATATGTATTAATAAAATAACTAATTTTTTTTTCAGCTAAAAAGAAGAGATGACACAAAAATCAAGTTTCTCAAGCACAATTCTTAATTATTTTTACTTTTTAATGAATGATACGATCAAAGGTTTATGAGTTACGTAATCTTATACAACTAAATTAATTAGTCTAAAACACTATCAATATTGCTTTCAAAACCCCAAGAAAAAAATCATTAAAATATACAAGGATTGTCTTACTAGATTTAAACTACTTTTAATATATACTTTACTACTTTATGTATACTACTACTGTTTTACTGCCTTCAACGTCAGAATTGCCCAATATTTTTGTTATTTTAAAAATGTCCCAATTCCCCACGTCCATTTTAAGACGTTGTTTACTTTATGAGAAAAGAACGAATGTTTTCCAGTTTTGTTAAACCGAAGTAAAAAAAATGAGTTTCCAAAAAGATGTGGGCTTTCTTGACTGCATGACTGTTCATTGTGATATTCATTATCACAGTCCACCACAAGCCTAGTTACGTTTATATTTAAAAAGTAATCAGCAATTTGAATCCAGGCTGAACGATTATTAATTTTCCACTGCTCTTTATAGAAAAGAAACAATAAATCCTTCCCCCTGTTTTCAACTAAAACTTCATCGGTTGTCGAATCTAACTTAAGATAAGATATTCCATGCTGTAAAAATATTCGGTTGTAATTAATTCGCGATTTGCAAAATCTAAACGCTGTTTCAATTGTTTTACGAACTTGAATAGGGCCGTAGGGATGCTCTTTTATTTCAGTTATTTTTTGAGCAAGCAACGACGATGCACTTTTAACAGATCCCTGTTTTGCTAGCATCAAAATTTCTCTAAGCTCAACCTTTTGCAAATCAAATGTTGTTTCAAAATCAAAATATAATCTTTTGATACTGTTAAGAACAGTTTCGTTAAAAGCACTTTCATTTTCAAGAACAGAATTTTGAAAGCGCATAACAAACATTTTTGTTTCTGAGTGTTCGTAAAACAGTTGTAGCACAGAAGTTTCGATATAAGAAACATTATAATTATAGTCATACGTTTTGTTTTTGATAGCCTTATACAGTTCCGTTTCATCTTCCTGGTCCATAGATATTATGTTCTTTAAACTTTCAATTTCTATTGATTCGAACCTTTGCGCCACTCCCTTCCCAGAATTACTTTCGGCTAGCAATCTTGGCATCTCCGAAATCAAAGAGAACGCCTGTTCAACTGAAGTTGGCTGGTACGGAAGATTTATATCACTGAAACAGCTTATTTTAAGATTAGATTTGCTGGTTGATTTTTGGTCTTCAACCCTCAGTCCAATCTTGCTCTGTACAGACGTAGCAATTGAATTGTAAGCAGCATTAAGTTCACTTGCAACCTGGGAGCTGGACCGTTTCCCGTGGGTGTCTGCTTCTATGTTACAATTGATCTGAGCCCCGAATTCTATCCCTGCGGTATTAAAAACTGCGTTGTAGTATAATGTAGTAACACTGATTTATGAATATTTTATGCTTCTACATATAGCTACAATGCCAATTAGTACTCAGAAAGAAATTATTTTGGACTAATAATGTCAACAGGTTAGAAAAAACAAAAACACATACCAATGACAACATGCGTCCCTTTGGTATAGCGTTGTAAGGGTCGAAGATCGATCAGTTCTTGAACGCTAGGAAGTCTGACGTTGAGAATCTCATACATAATGCTAGTTCGGTAGGTCAGCACCGCTTGAATTGATTCCATGCTTGAACTTTCATGTGTAGCTACAGAAATTGCACCGCTTGCTGTTACTGCTCCTGTCAAAATGCTTAACTGCGCTTGCACGCTTAAACCAATGGATTTTAGTTTATCTTCAGCAGTTTTCACAATTCTGAATTCACTCACAGTCTTTGTCTAAGGAACTAAAATTGTGGAATGCATGGGTAGAGAGCCTCTGAGTGCAGAAATCGGAATAACTAAATCCGAATCTGCATCGTACAGCAATCCTAATTCGCATTCCCTATTTAACGAACTTACAGAGACAACTGATGAGTGCACACAGGCAACGGTCACCCAGCCTACAAGTGCTAATACGCGTATTAGCATTTTTGAAAATTTTCGAATTTTGATTACTTTGAATATTTGTATTATTCTAATTCTGTAACCACAAAAGATCCATTCTCTTGAAGTGAAGAGAAAAAAGTGTGGTTGCTGTTCGTATTGTGTTCCGATACTGTAGTAAAGCTTTGCTTCGTTAAGATGAAAATTCTAATAAAATAAGGAATTCTGTAATTTGATGCGCCCTTTCCGCTTACTGCATGTGCTAATCATTTCACAATTGCTTCATGATGTAAATCAATGTTCTTCTCTGTGCCATGCTAATAATGATTATTTTACTAGTATACCAGCAGCAAAATCATTTCATATATATGCATATATACTACTAATGAAGTTTTTATTCTTTCTTATGATAGTTATCAAAAGTAGTATGTGCGCAACTTTACATTACACACAAAGTGATAGATAACAATACTAGGTACTACTAAGACGCGGGTGCTTGGCTGGACTAACAGTTTCACACTCAGTCTCTTCCATCGTATCGTCTTCTGATTCCTTTTCTTCATCGTCTGCTATTTCTTCACTAATCAGTCCATGCCCATCTCCTTCATCTAAGTCCTCTTCCATCTAATCCCAGATAAATTTTATTATACGGAGAATATGTATAAAATATAACTAATTATTTGACAAACTACCAAAATGTCTTGATTCTTTTCAAGCATATTGTCGAATTGCTTGTCTGATTCCCAGTAAGCCTTTTCGATTGACTGAATATGGCGCTCGTGGTTTTCCCATTTTTTAGGGTCATAGGTATTTAAAGCTATTTTTGCACTTCGTAGTTGAACATTAATAGCTTGGTCCTTGTTTTCCTGCATTAATTTGAATTTGATATCCTTCCAAACTGCCTCGATTGGTGAAAGGTCGCAGTTAAATGGCGGTAATCGCGCTATCTGTACAATAATTTTTAAACACTTATAATGGTTTCATTTTAAAATTTTAATTTACGTTAAGTAAATAGTCATTAATTTGCTTCCTTGCTTCGTGACCCCGTTCTTTGCATAGCTGATCAATACGAAAGTAGTTGTGGGTTTTCTTGATTTCCTTTAGAACCTTTTTAAGGTCTACAAGAAGCATTGTCTCAAAGTCTTCAGGAACTTGAATGCCTTTCTGTTTTTCTCTCTGCAGAAACTCCAATATTTCTTGTTTTTTGGCAGTCTGCTTGGGTGCTGATATTACACTGTGATACTGTAGATTTTCAGATATTAAGTATGCTTTTATAAATAAGTATTATAAAATATTTAACACCAACATCAACTTGCCTGGGCATTGTCCATGCATATAAGAAACTTTTTGGGTGATGCTTTGTCTAAATTATCCAGCAATTGTGTAAACCATAATTCAAATGTTTCCTTAAACCAACAAAAGTATTCAACAATATTTATTTTGTAGTTCGTTAGTACTCAATTTATGCGTTTCTTGCGCATTTCCGTGCCAACGAACTGCATACGACCTGCCTGACCTTGTTCACATTTCCATAGAAATCCTAAAACCAAGTAATACAATGAACATAAGAACTCGTCAGTAATTAGTATTAACACATTTTATACCAGAAATATAATAAAATGTATAGATTTGTGCCTTGTCTGCATCCTTGGCGTTAATACTCCAAACTAAATTAGAACCGGCAATAAATCCGTCTTTTCCTTCAGCAGCTCATATAATTAATCTAAATAAAGCAGTCAAATTATAAGATAGTGTGAGCAGAATGCATTTAAAATAAAAGTGCACGGACGAATATACCTCGGACCACGTCCAGGCTTCACGTTTTTAAATGCAAACTCAGCTTTTTCCCTGGGATCTTTGCATGTTCTTGCTAACCATCCCTTACGAGGCAGCTGGTTGGGGTCCCACCTATAAAATCGAAAAAAATTTGAAATAACAACGTGACCTACAATAAGTGTTTTACATCTTATTATATGCTGTACTTATCATGTCTCGTCAAGCCATATTATATTCATTTCATTTGTACGCCGGACTTCCATTACTCTTGATAAATATCGCCTTCGCCATCGAACCTTGTCCGGGTTGAAAAGTACACTGTAGCGATGGTTTAACGCGCCAAATTTATATCCAAGTCTGCAAATAATAACAAAGATTAATAAATCTTATATTTATTATTTTCGGAGAACTTTATTACTGACTTGTGCAGCAGCTTTCTGAAAGACTCTTCACAGCATGTGAATAATTCCTCTGTATTCTGACAATCGTCATCTGTTGTTTGCGGTCCTTTCTTTTCTAGACATTCCAATTGTTCTCTTCGAGCCCGTTCCTGGAAAGACTGGTGAAGCTGCGCCACTGTCGGAACTTTATTTTGACTATAAAATTCAGTGATTATGCTTCTGAGAAGTTCTAGAGCAAACACCAAACGTAATAAAATACCTTACTTATAAAATAAAATGCAGTGCTTTTGTTAATTAAGCTTACTTTGGTTGTGATCATTCATAAAAGTTAAAAGTTTTGACGTTCTGATTCGTTTTGGTCTTGGAACATCTATAGTTTGTGCTTTAAACTTTGATTCAGCGTTATGAACAGTAGTTAAAGCCACATTTAGTAACTTGGAAGCCAGCTCTCGTGGATCATTGTTCATAAATTCGACGTTATGTTGGTAAAATTTTAATGATCGCACCAAATTTATTATTAGTTTATTTGATTGAGCTAACATAAGACTTCCTTTAAACCAAAAAGGGAATTCAACACACAAATTAAATATAAATTGTTGGCTTTTTGGACACATATTTTTTGCATTTCTTGTTGGCCCAACACGCTTAAATCCCTGCGGAGTTCGGGGCTTTGATGCATCGTCACATTTGCTATAACTCTTTCCTTCAATTGGCCAAATAGGCATAACAATGTCATAAATTTCCATAATATTGGTTTTGAAAGGTATTAATTTATTTGCGACCTCCACTGTTTTATCTTTGTTACTGGTTGAGGAAAGTATAGAAATGTCATACAGCCAACGTTTAATCTCAATCAGCTGCTCGTCTGTTATAGGTACACCTGGAATGCATGGGAGCGGTCCCCTTGCAGATGTAGAATGAATGTGAAGTAAAACAACTATGGCAGCACCGTCGTTAAAATACGGAATCTCAGGAATTTCGACTGTAAAAAACATCTTAGCATTTGTCTGAGTCTCATCCTCACTACTTTTTTTTGTTATTCTAGAAAGCGCAGTTCTACTGCTGGTTGTGGCAATAAATTGATGACTATTTGATTGTCTGTTGATGTTTTCGGTTGTAGTGGTACGTCTTTGGTTGAGATTTCGGTGTTGAAATTGCTCTCGTAAAGTGTTTATGCCTCGAGATGCTAAAATAATTTCATATAATTAATTTCTACAAAATATTCGCTAACTGATTTAAGTCAACACGTAGCTTTTATTACCTGAAGATGCCGGCTGTTGAATCGTTGGAGGTTGAACTGCTACTCCCGCTTTCTTTGTAGGCTCCTCTTGAATAAAATTATAATTTTGTACACATTTAATAAACACAGGTAAACAAATAAGATATCTTGCAGCATCAATAAAATTCGACTTACCTTGTAGATGTTTATTTGTTAACTTTGTTGCTTTCACACACACAAAATCATCCTCGTTTTTATGTAAAAGAAGCACTGCGTATCCTTTTAGTTCAGTTACAGTGTTAAGGTTTGCTTTTTTGCCACAAAGGTTTGCAATTTCAATAAAACTTTTTTGTTCCGTTCCAAAATATATTTCATTAATTACTATCTTGCACGCACCATGGTGATGACGGGGTTGCTTACGAATTGCTGGTACTGATTCCTCATTATCAGAATTTGATTTTATAGATTTAAAACTTACAACTGCAACTAAAAAAGCTAAACAAATATATCGTAATACACTCATCGTTGGTAGATGTTAAAGAGCAGAGTTAGAGATTTAAATTGGTTTTTACTAACTCTTTTTTATTATTTTTATCTACGTCTATGTGATGCAATTGTACACTACAACCTTGAAATTATTTGTTGCTACGTGGCGCATGATAATAAGCTACTAACTATAAACATCCTCTGTAACTTGGCCCTGTTGAAGCAAGTAGCAGTAAAAGTCATTGCAATGCCACCAGAAAAGGTTATAGCTACACGTTCAAGTGCACAATATACGCATCTACCTTTGGATACGATTTCTTCACTTATGTATGATGCTTTTTTAAGTAGCTCAAATTGCATTAGTAATACTTATATAACTGAGTGTATGTTGGGAGTGGAATGTGCAGATGGCATGCTAACGATGTTCTGCGAGAAAGTTTGTAATCAGACAATCTTTAAACTAAAATATACTAGTGATGATATTATGATGAGCAATAGAGTTATATTGGTTGTATTTAAGAAACCTTAAAGTTACATATCGTCAGTGTCAATTCAAAGTGGGCTAAGTCCAGTTTCTGCTTAACTTCAAAATGGCCGGTGTCAACTCATCTATGAAATGCAAAGTGGCCGATGTCCATTCGTATTCTAATTGCAAAGTGGCCGATGTCCATTTGTATTCGACTTGCAAAGTGGCCGATGTCCATTTGTATGCTACTTGCAAAGTAGCCGATGTCCATTCGTATTCAATTCAAAGTGGCCGATGTCCATTTGTATTCTAATTGCAAAGAGTCCAATGCCCATTCATACTCTAATTGCAAAGTGGCCGATGTTCATTCATATCTGAATTCCAAAGTGACCGATGTCCATCCAAATACTAAATCCAAAGGGACTCATCCTCACCCCTCACTCACTCAATCCAAAGGGATCCACTAATCATCACTTACATTGCTGTTCGTGCTGGAGACAGCGAGAACATGGATTTTATTGGAAAAACGATCTTTTTTCAAAAAATGATCTTTTTCAATCTCAATCGGTGGAGTTATACTATTTTCGGTTTTACAAACGTGGTAAATGCATCTAAACTTTTGAATGAAGTAAATATGGCAAGTAGCTGGGTAATTGAAGTAAGTTTAATCATTCTTTGTCTTTCATTTACTTTTTAGCAGCATGATATTTTTAATAGTTTATGATTTAGTCAAATTCCTCCTAACAACGTAGAGGCAATTTGTATTTAAAATATGATTTTACATCGGCCACTTTGCATTTAGTATATGAATGAACATCGGACAATATGCATTTAGTACATGTATGGACATCGGCGACTTTGTATTTAGTATATGAATGAACATCCGTCACATTGCATTCATGATATGAATGGACATCAGTCAGTTTGCAATTCAAATATGAATGGACATCGCCCAATTTGCAATTAGGAGATGAGTGGACACCGGCCATTTCGCAACTAAGAAATGGGTGGACACCGGCCAGTTTGCAGTTAAGCAGGGACTGGATTTTTAGGCCTCTTTGCATTGACACTGACGATATTTATCACGGAGGACGTGGGTTCAAGAAAAAAGGTAAATTGCAGTTCTTCATTTAGAATAAATCACATCAGTTGTGCAATGATCCTATTTTTAGATCGATTGCACGCAGCATACAATCGCAATGCTATTCTGAGCGATAGCCGGTTCGCGGGAATTTTGTCATGTGCAACTCAGCTCAAATACAATTTGGAGAATAACCTTCAAAAGACAGTAACTAGTCTCACAACTTTAATAAGCATCGGATGTTCTTAATCACCTGGGAACAATTTCTCATGCATTTCTATGACCTTGTCAAGACTTGAATTATTTTGTATGCTTGCTCTCAGCCTAAAGTAGGGTAGAATTGATTCAACAGATTTAATGCAGAATTAAAACAATAGTATGTTATTGTTTATTTGCTTTTAGAATATCAGTGAGTTTTGAAGGAAAGAGAACTTCCATGAGTAGCTCTAGTCTAGCAAAATTAATTAAACAAAGTTAGTTTTAATGTACGGGCTTGACGCCACTCAACCCTTTTTGTTTTAGCTTTTTGCAGGATGCACCTAGGTGTGTCGTCGAAAAATAATTTGTAAAGCTAATAATGCAATTAAATGCAAGTAAATTGTTGTAGAATATATTATTATGACTTCTTATTTGCGCATTTAATTTATCCTGAACCGGGAAATGTTCCTGTTATTTCGTAAGTTTTCAATTTGATTAATATGAGAACAAAAATGAAGTTAGGTGTACAGTCATTGCAGACATTCTTTCACTATTCAGGTACAATTAATTTTCTGAAAAAACTTATGTGTTGACTTTTTCCCTATTTGAGAATGTTCATTATCCGTTTTAGCTGTTTTTAAGGTGTCAATATCCAATGTTTCCGTCCTAGAAAACGTCAAATTTGTGAGTTTCATGTTTTCTCAAACGCATTAATATGTTTTGCCTTGTTAAACGACAACAAGTATCATATTTTGCGTTTTTGAAAACGTCCGCTGTTGTTTTTACAATATTTTTATGTAATTTGTTGCAATCTTGACAAATCTTTCAAAAATCTCAACATTTAGCAACGGGAAAGAACGTTTAACCTATTATGCCAGTACAAAAAACGGGTTTTTGCTGTTCAGTGCATCACTAGCTCGAACTTTTTGCCTTAAACCATTTATTATGTAATCTTACAATTTTAAAGATGCTTTTTTGAATGGCGTTAAAATCTTGTTTTTCATAAATGCTCTTTACAAAATAACATTCTGCATTTTTGCCACGTTATTTTGCCCATAATTTTGTCCTTATTTCCTTTAATTTTCTCAAAAATGGTCTTAGGCAAAACTCTAGATTAAATTATTTGCACTTACCAAAAATTGAACTAAACATTCAAACCTTCGATGCAATGCGCTTTTAGCGCGGATAAAGATGCAAACTAACGTGCCTGAAGCGACTGAGAGGCAAAAAGGCGTTTACTATTGTGAAAACAAAATTCGAAATTATTAAAAGCTATCAAATATTATTCATCCAGAAACTGTTGTATGGGTAAATGCTCAATTTATCGTGCCTTACAGTTGTTAGCTATTTTTTAATACGACATACTGACGTTTTCAAAAGTTTTAAAACATTTGTTTTATAATAAAATAATAAAAATTATAATACATACATACAGCTAGAATGCGAGGTACGAGCTGATGCTGAGTTAAAAAAGTACAAACTGTACGCCATTCAACGAGGTTTCAACCCCATAATGACATTTTGCATTACTTTATTTATTTTTTATTTGTTTACAATAATCGAGAAACAAATACAAGAGGGTGATTGAGACATTGACCTATTTATGATTTAAAAAATAGTTCACTTAATTTTTTAATAGAATAATTTCTAAATATGTTTTGCTTATTTTAAACTGTGTTTTCATATGAATATTATAAATTCCATGTTTCTAGGTTCAATGTTCTATTATATTATAACCAATTTTGCAATACTTATATTTACAGAATAAATTGACGCTTTGATTTATTTTTGCACTTGCAATGCATTATGCTGTAAGTGTTTCACTTTGACACCGCTCATATTTTTTTAGAACAATGTTTTGACTATACGGGAAGTTTCTAATCGATGACTGCACTCTAGTAAACGATAAAAACGTAAAGTAAATAAATAAAAATAAAATATAAATAAATTTTTGTTGAAACTCAAAATGCCTGTTTTCAGTGTTTTTGCCTATTGAATATCCTGTGTATATGAAAGGAATCACACGTTTCAAATTGTTGGAAATCAGAATGATTTCTATTAGATTCTTCAAGTAGCTACTTAACTAAATTCGATTTATTAAATGCAAATAAATTGTTGTTACTTCACTTACCTATTTTGTTGTACAACATGTCATTTCTAAGCGTATTTAAATTATTTTTTTTCAGGAAATATATCTGTTATTCGTTATATTACGTAACTAAATTTTAATATTTATATTTATGTTGCTATCATAATAAACCACTTGCAATATAAGCTGTAAAATGCGGGAAAAGCAAGGCTTTTGGAAGAATTGAAGTGAAAAGTAGCGGCTAAATTCTGTAATACATCCTAAGGGAAACATTTTTCGACGCCGCTTAACAATTCTCCGGCCTACAGCACAATTAAAATTAGTAAGTTCGCTTCTTTAAGATTTGTACCTTGCCAAAAATCCGGGACTGATAAATAATTACCTATTTGTGTTTTTAAAATAGTTTGCTTTTTTTAATAAAACAATTTCTAAATATATTTTATTTATTTTAATTTGTATTTACAGCACAGTATTGTAAACTCCGTGTCTACTTTCATATTATTATAGCCGATTTAACATACTTTTATCCATCGAATAAATTGGCAATTTGTTTTAGTGCTGCTTTTATAATGGACTGTGCTTTATTTGCTTTTTTTTGACACCGTTCATACTTATTTCCTAGAATTGTCTGACTTAAACTACAAGTTAGTGTCAGTACCTGGATTTAATTTTACTTGAACACTGTTTGGTAAACTAATAAAGAGTCGTTTTAAAGTTATAAGAAATTTTCTAATTAAATATTTTTTAAATGTTAGAAATTCTTCGTGAATGAAATTTGTTCCAAGCACGTCTTCCACGTCATTATAAAACGTTCTAAAATCACCCCTTAAAACAAATAGTGGACGGAAAGTTGGTGAATTTTTAGATTTTTTCAAATTTGCATTTAACGGAAAATTCAGTTAAGCAATAGTAGATGTACTTTGTTTTTTTTTAGCTAGAATGAAGCAGCGCGTCTAGAATCGATTAAAAGGCTAACACGCTACTGTTAGCGTTGATTCTGTTTAACGCCGCTACTACTTTTAAACTCCCAATATGGAATAGCAAACCTCCAGTTTTGGTTTTTTAACTACTTTCATTTTGTACTTTCTTAAAAGCCAATAAAATGCATGTGTTGCCTTTATTCAAAAAATCTTATACAAGTACCTTTTTCAAAGTTTAAAAATTGACCCTTAATTGTAGCTGTACGCCATTCAATGAGGTTTCAATCCCGCGTGACATTTTTTATTATCTTAGATTGTATTTCTTAATATTAATTAGTCGCAACAAATTTTTTTTAATGTTTCAAAATATTTGCCGCCGAAAGACATTACTTGGGGTAAATGCCAAAAACAAAAAAATGGAAAATTAATTATAACCTGTGACACACTAGTTTTATATATTTTGGTGAAATTAAGTGGGAAATAAAAAATGGTTTTCTTATTTTTTTTTAGTTATAAAGTAATTAGCGTGAAAAAAACGAAGAATAAGACACAGTATGATGCTCTGGTGGAACTACAGAAGCGACCTGGACTGGATTTTTGGAGTGATCCAAGTTTTATGAGACGCACAGATATTATGGTTGCTCCACTGGAATTAAAAGAACTCGAAGAATATCTAAAAAGGAACGGGCTTGAGTACGACGTGGCTATGAGAGACGTTCAAGAGTAACACGTATTCTTATAACTTATGAATTTAACCTATTTGGAACTGGGGAACTATGGAAAGATTGCTTTACAAAGTGTTTCATTCTATAAATTAACTTTTTCAAACCCGTCAAAAACTAGTAAAAAACACTTTTCCAAAACGGTTAAAACTAGGAAATAACACTTTTGCAAAACAGTCAAAGCTAGTAAAAAACACTTTTTCAAAACAGTCAAAACTAGTCAAAACACTTTTTCAAAAAGATCAAAACTAGTATAAACACCACTTTTTCAAAACTGTCAAAACTAGTCAAAACACTTTTTGAAAAAGATCAAAACTAGTAAACACCACTTTTTCAAAACTGTCAAAACTAGTAAAAACACTTTTTCAAAACGGTCAAAACTAGTAAAAACACTTTTTCAAAACGGTCAAAACTAGTAATAACACTTTTTCAAAAAGCTCAAAACGAGTCAATAACACTTTTTCAAAAAGCTCAAATCTAGTAAAAACACTTTCAAAACGGTCAAAACTAGTAAATAACACTTTCAAAAGGTCAAAAAACAAGAAATTACCGTTTTAAAATGTTTAAAACTAGAAATTCCTTTTTTTTTCAAAAACGTTCAAAACTAAATATATTACCGTTTTGAAAAGGTTAATTATTATTATTTGTTTCCCTCTGCTTAAATATCCTGCTCATCTGCATGCAGCATGGTAGAGAAAGACATGAAACAGAGAGAAAATCGCCAAGGAGGGATGAATTGGAATCAGTATCATCGGCTGGAAGTGGTAACTATACAATTTAAATCACATAACTTAAATTACACGTAAAGAAAAACGTTTACATTAACATTACAATTATTATTATTATTTTAATTATTATTATTAGGCTAATTTTATTAGTCATTTTAACATTCTTTTCCAATATATTTAGATTTATGCATGGTTGGAGTCCCAAGCACATCAAAATCCACGATTAGTTCAAATCTCAAATGTGGGCAAGTCCTCAGAAGGAAGACCCATAAAGATGGCCAAATTAGCCACAAATAGTTACCATGGAAACCCGGCCATTTTGATTGATCCATGCTAGGGAATGGGTGGCCCCTGCCACGGCCACATATATGATGAAACAACTCTTGTCGGTGCCCCTTGACGACCGTGACCTCATTGACAGTCTCGACTGGTATTTCATCCCCGTCGTTAATCCTGATGGCTACTAGTACACTCATATCGAAGTGAATACTATTACCACAACCATTATTCCTATAATGTTTAGCAGGAAACCAATTTTTTTAAAAATACAAACATTTTCCGTTTTTTAAAATATAGGATCGTCTATGGAGAAAAACCCGATCTACTCACAATGGAGATGACTGCATTGGTGCGGACGCGAATCGGAACTTTGATTTTCATTGGGGAGGTGAGCATAGTACATACACTAGTGGCATTTTGATCAATTAATTCACCTTTTTTGACAGAGATATATCTAGTTTTGCATGATTTTGAAAATGTTAATTTCTAGTTTTGAACTTTTTGGAAAAAGGTTAATTCCTTGTGATCATCTTTTTGAAAGTAGTTAATACTAATTGAACTTGCCTTTTTTGAAAAAGGCAAATTCCAATTTATTTCACTGTTTTAAAAAGGCTAATTTCTAATTTTTTCACCGTTTTAAAAAAGCGTATTTCTAAATCTTCCGCCTTTTAAAAAAATGTTATTTCTCATTTTTTGGTCTTTTTAGAAAAAGCTAATTTATAATTTTTTGGCCTTTTTTAAAAAAGCTAATTTATAATTTTTTGGCTTTTTTAAAAAAGCTAATTTATTTTTTTGGGCCTTTTTAAAAAAGCTAATTTATAATTTTTTGGCCTTTTTAAAAAAAGCTAATTTATAATTTTTTTCCTTTTTTAAAAAAAAGTAATTTCCAATTTTTTCAACTTTTTGAAAAAGCTTATTTATTAATTTTTGTGCTTTTTAAAAAAAGCTAATATATAATGTTTGGCCTTTTTTAAAAAAGCTAATTTATTATTTTTTGGCCTTTCTAAAAAAGCTAATTTCTCATTTGTTTGCTTTTCTAAAAAAAGTTAATGTCTAATTTTTTCACCTTTTAAAACAGCTTATTTCCAACTTTTTTCCCTTTTTAAAAAAACTAGATTTCTAGTTTTAGTCTGTTTCAAAAAGTTAATTTTTTAGAATAAACAGTTTTGTAGGGTCACAATCTCTGATTTCCTACTTCCCAAGAGGTTAATTAAATCAATTTTAACACAATCAGGCCTATAAAAATGCATATGAAATTGGTAGAGACTGGGACGAAGGAGAACCCTTGTGCAAACACATATCCCGGCCCATATGCATTTTCGGAACCAGAAGCCAATGCAACAGCAGGCTTCCTCTGGAACAATAGAGGGAAAATTAAAGCCTATTTAACTCTTCATAACTACTCCCAGCTCTTTCTCACGCCATACGGATACACTACGCCAGTTCTACGCCAGTCAGAGGTTTTAACGCCGTTTAACATTCATTTATAATGCAGCCTAATTCATGATGCTGTCATATAAACGGATTCCAAAGCAAAGGTAAAAAAGAGAAACTCTTTTGTCGTTTAACGGAGATACCGGCAGTAACCATCAATTTTATTACAATAATCCCGTGAAACTTATTCTGCATTTGGAAACCGTTACACAAGTGTGTATTCCACAAATTAACTTATTTAAAAAGTTCAACCCCAGTACCTTACGTTTTTTTAAAGGTATAAAGTAATATACTGGTATTTTGTTGCAATTTTCCCCAGAAATTAACAGAACAAATTGTATAGCATTTAAAAGCAACGTGAGCTTAATTTTAAGTTTACATTATAACAATGTATCGCCAAAATGAGTAACTATTTCACACGCTAATAAAGGGCAAGCTCATCACTGTTACTCATTTAACATTCACAATGAACATGGCTTTGGTCGTGGGAACCTCCATACTTTATTTCCCACGGTCCTTATCACAATGGCGGTAACACTATCAGACTTCTGAGATTCACCAAAGATGACCCATGGGTCGGATACAGGATCTTATGAGCTGTGACACACTGGAAACTAATTTCCTAAGTTTACTCCTCAAATGGGATCACTTTACACAAAGGGGCAAGGATGGCCCACGAGTGAGGGCGACGAGGTACTGGTCAAGAAACTTCTGGCGTGAGAGAATAGATAAGTTCACACACTCTGGGGCTCGCGAGACGACGCTCATACAGTTAGTTTCGTAATCCAAGGTAGGTTACAGGTGTGGGAGGCTTCTGGAGCTCCGGAGGGAAGACCCACGAGGGGGGACGAAGCTTTCCTGGGCCAGGCACTCTGGATGCGGGTGGACGAAGAAGTTCCCACGCTCTGAACTCACTGGTGTCTACGCCCACCTCGCTGGTTTCTTAGTCCAAGACAGATTACTAGTGTAGGGATCTTCTGGTGCTCCAGGGGGAAGGCCCACGAGGATGGAGGTCTATCCCAGGCCTAGGCCCTCCAGGTGTTGGTAAGTGCTGGAGCTCCCACGCTTCGTAACCCTAAAGGGACCACACCCACGTCACGGCCTCGCACTCAGAGGCTGAACACAGGTGAGGGGAACTTCTGGTGCTCCTGAGGGAAGACCCACGAGTATGGGAGACTGGCCCAGGGCAAGGCCCTCTCGATGCGGGTGAGTTGAGAAGTTCCCACGCTCCTTAGCCCTAATGAGAATACGCCTACGGCTCCAACTCTCAGATTCTGGACCCGTTACGGGTGGCACGGACTCTTGGCACCCCGGAAGGGAGGCCCTCGACGGTGGAGGACTAAATCTCACAACTTGGGAGCCCTCTACTAGTTACACAACGGAATGGGCTGGCTGTAGGACAAATGATGTTAATAATTTCCGACTCCACTCGCGAATCCCGATTGCTACTGGAAAAGTTTTATGCCTTTGCATCCGTAAAATAAGCCTCAAGTTAACTAGACAATCACTCAAACAAAATCCGAATCAAAAGGCAAAGGCCCTGCTTTATTTCAACTAATTTCCTACTTGCTAGATCACATGTGAAATACAGGATCAATTCCTGGAATGGGAAATTAAATTGAATAATACTACTTCCTTAAACTTTACTAAAGCTAAGAAAACTAACTATTAAATTGAAACTATTATAACTAAAGGAAATTGAAAGAAGAAGAAGAGAAGGGTGGGGCACTATTTGGCGATGAGTCTGCGAGACAGTTTCGAAGATGCAGCTGCAACAGACGAGACGGAATTTCAGACTGACTAGAGGCACAGCCCAGTGCCTTGTTCGTTGCTCGTCCGTCTTATCTCCCCTTCTAATCTCCAGTCCATGCCTGCTT